>BLKR01010202.1:0-65330 GCA_011170035.1 Teleogryllus occipitalis
CAGTCTTTGTTTCTGTCATTGTCTCCATTCCTTGTCTCGGTCTTTGTTTCCGTTTTTCTACGCTTTTGTCTTCGTCTTTGTCACCGCCTTGGTCTTCGTATTTGTCTCCATCTCTTTTTCCGTCTTTGGTTTAAACGGAAACTAAGACGAGGACAAGGGCGGGGACAAATGCTGAGACAAAAATGGAGTTAAAGAAGGAGACAATGGCGGAGTCATAGTTGGAGACAATGACGGACAAAAAGACGAAGACAAAGTCGGAAACATGGTCGGAGACAAATATGGAGACAAAAATGGTAACCAAGACGGAAATAGAACGGAGACAAGGACGGAGACAAAAACAGAGACAAATACAATAACGGAGGCAAAGACGGAGGAGACGGAGTAAGAGACGGAGTCAATGACGCAATCAATGATGGAGACAAAGGAGGGGAAAAAGACGCAGAAAAAATGCAGTCGGAGAAAAAGACGGGTTTAAAAGCGAAGCCAATGACGATGCGAAAGACGGAGACACGTACGAAGGCAAAGACACAGACAGACTCGACAGTTGCCTCAGTCTTTGTCTATGTCTTCGTATTTGTCTCCGACATTGTCCCTGCCTTTGTCTTCGTATTTGTATCACTATTAGTCTCCCTGTTTGTCTCCATATTTGTTTCGTCTTTGTCTGTTGCTTGCCTCTGTTCGTGTTTCCGCTTTTGTCTTTGGCTTCGTCTTTAAACCTGTCTTTGTCCCCGACTTTCCCCTTTAGTCTGTGGTTTGTCTCCGACTTTGACTCCATTTTGGCTCCGTTTTGTCTCCGTCTGTGTCTCTGTCTTTGTCTCCGACTTTGTCCAAATTTGTGTCCGACTTTCTCCGTCTTTCTCTCCGTTTTTGTTTCCGACTTTTTCTCCGAACTTGTTTCCGAAGACAAACTCGAGTTTGTCTCCGACTTTTTCTCCACCTTTGGTTCGCCTTTGTCTCCGACTTTCTCTCCGACTTTGTCTCCCTCTTTGTCAGCGTTTTGTCTCCGAATTTGCCGCCGTCTTTATCTCCGTCTTCGTTTCAGCGTTTGACTCGTTCTTTGTCTCCGTCTTAGTGTCTGTCTTTGTCTCCGACTGTTTCCGATTTCGTCTCCGATTTTGTTTTCGTCTTTGTCTGCGATTTTGTCTCCGACTTTCTTTCTGTCTATCTTTTTTCAGACTTTGTCTCTGACTTTGTCTCTGACTTTGTCTCTGACTTTGTCTCTGACTTTGTCTCTGACTTTGTCTCTGGCTTTGTCTCTGACTTTGTCTCTGACTTTGTTTCTGACTTTGTCTCTGACTTTGTCTCTGACTTTGTCTCTGACTTTGTCTCTGACTTTGTCTCTGACTTTGTCTCTGACTTTGTCTCTGACTTTGTCTTGGACTTTTTGTCCGACTTTGTCTTGGACTTTTTGTCCGACTTTGTCTTGGACTTTTTGTCCGACTTTGTCTTGGACTTTTTGTCCGACTTTGACTCCGCTTGTGTTTCCGGTTTCAAGACCGTCTCTGTTTCTGACTTTGTCACCGTCTTTTTGTGTCTTCGACTTGGTCTCCGACAGTGTCTCAGTCATTGTTTCCGTCATTGTCTCCATTCCTTGTCTCGGTCTTTGTTTCCATTTTTGTATCCGTCTTTGCCAAAATACGGAAACAATGATGGAGGCAAAGGTGGAGACAAAAACGAAGAGACCCAAGGAAACAATGGTGGAAAAACGTCGGAAACAAAGTCGGAAATGTTGGAGGCAAAAACGGAGACAAAGTCGGAGAAAAAGACGAATACAAATTCGAAGACAAATTCGGAGACGTCGAAGAAAAATCGCAACCAATGTCGGAGACAAAGACGGAGACAAAGACGGAGACAAAGACGGAGACAAAGACGGAGACAATGACGGAGACAAAGACGGAGACAAAGACAGAGACAAAGACAGACAAAGGCGGAGACAAAGAAGAAAAAGACGGAGATAAAGACTGGGACAATGTCGGATACAAAGTCGGAGACAAACGGAGACAAAGACAGATACAAACAGGGAAACAAAGACAAGGATAGACACAAAGACGGAAACTAAGACTGAGACACGGCCGGAGACAAAGTCGGAGGCAAAGTAAGAGACAAATTCGGAGACAAAATAGGAGACAAAGAGAGACAATGGCGGAGACAATAACGGAGAGAATGAAGGAAACGAAGGCGGACAAAAATTCGGAGACATGGTCGGAGGAAATGGAGACAAAGTCGGAGACAAAGTCGGAGACAAAGTCGGAGACAAAGTCGGAGATAAAGTCGGGGACAAAGTGGGAGACAAAGTCGGAGACAAAATCGGAGACAAAGTCGAAGACAGACAAAAACAAAGTCGGAGACAAAAACGGACGCAAACACTGAGATAAACTCGGAAACAAATTGGAGACAAAGAAAGGGACAATGAAGGAGTCAAAGACGGAGACGAAGTCTGACACACAGCCAGAGACAGTGTCGGAGACAAAGTGTTTCACGAAGTCGGTGACAAAGTCAGCGACAAAGAAGGAAACAAAATTTGAGACAAAGTCGGTGTCACAGTCGCAGACAAAGTTGGAGAGAAAGTGAGAGACAAGAAAATAAGACAAAGACAGAGACGAAGAAGGAGGCAAAAACGGAGGCAATGACGGAGACAAAGTAGGAGACAAAGACAAATACAAAGACCGAGATAAAAGAGTCACAGTCGGAGTCAAAGACGGAGACAAAACGAAGGCAGAGAAAGAAACGATGACAAACTTGGAGTTAAAGAGAGACAGACTGATGAAAAGACGCAGACAAACACAAAGAGAAACGTGAACACAATGTCGGAGTCAAGACTGAGTGAGAGACGGGGACAAAGACTAACGCAAAAAAGGAGTTAAACACGGAGACAAAGACGCAGACAAAGGCAGAGACAAAGACAGAGAAAAAAGGAGACAGACGAATGCAGAGACGACGGAGACAAACACGAAGTTGAAGACGGAGTCTGAGGCAAAGTCAGAGACAAAGTGGTAGAGAAAAGGATACAAAGGCGGAGGCAATGACGCATACAAAAACGGAAAGAAGAACAGGAGACAAAAACGTTGAAAGAGACGGAGACAAAAACAGCTACAAAGACACAGACAAAGACGGAAAGTCTGGCAAAGACGGAGACAATGACGGAGACGAACAGCGAGTCAGAGACGGATACATTGAACGGAGACTAAGACGCAGGAAAAAGGCGGAGACAATCGCGACAACAGACGTACTTTAAGACGGAGACAAAGACGGAGACAAGGACGGAGAGAAGGTCGCAGGCAAAGACAGACAAAGGCGAAGACAAAGACGAAGGAAAAGACGGAGACAAAGACAGGAACAACGTCGGATACAAATTCGGAGACGGAAATAAAGACGGAGACAAAGACGGAGACAAAGACGGAGACAAAGACGGAGACAAAGACGGAGACAAAGACGGAGACAAAGACGGAGACAAAGACGGAGACAAAGACGGAGACAAAGACGGAGACAAAGACATAAACACAGCAACAAAGGCATAGACAAGGAATGGAGACAATGTCGGAGACAAAGTCGGAGACAGAGTCGGAGACAGTGTCTTTGACTCCGTCAATGTATCCGTCGGGGCTAATGTTGGAGACAAAGTAGAAGAAAGTAGGAGTTACAGTCTGAGACAAAGTCGGAGACAAAGACGGGAACGAACACGGGGACAAACGGAGCCAAAGACGGAGGCAAAGACGGAGACAAAAACGGAAATGAAGACACAGACAAAGACTCACAAAAGGACGGAGACTAAGATGGAGATAAAGACGCAGACGTAGACGGAGAAAGAACGGCAGCAAAAGCAGAGACAGTGTCGGAGACAAAGCCGGAAACAAAGACAGAGACTGAGACAGAGAGACAGGGTAAAAGTAGAACAAAAAGTCGGAGACAAAGATAAAAAACGGAGACAAAATCGTAAACAAAATCGTAAGACAAAACCGAAAGACGCCGACAAATGCGACGACAAAGACGAAGTCAAAGAGATAGTCAAAGACGGTGACGGAAGCAGAAAAAGACGCAGACCAAAACAGAGACAAGGACGGAGAACTAAACGGAGACAAAGATGAAGTCAGAGACGAAGACGGAAACAAACGCGTCCAAACACGTCACTCCGTCTTTGTCTCTGTCTTTTTTCTGTCTTTGTCTCTATCTTTGTTTCTGTCTCTGTCTCGGTCTTTTCTCCGTCCTTCTCTCCGTCTTTGACTCCGTGTTTGTCTCCGTGTTTAACTGCGTCTTTGACTTCATCTTTGACTCGGTCTTTGATTCGGTCTTTGACTCCGTGTTTGTCTCCTCCCTTGGCTCCGTGTTTGTTTCCGTCTTCGTCTCTGTCTTTGGCTCCGTCTTTGACTCCGTCTTTGCCTCCGTCTTTGACCCCGTCTTTGACCCCGTCGTTGACTCCGTCTTTGTCTTACGTCTTTGTCTTCGTCTTTGACACCGACTTTGTCTTCGTGTTTTTCTCTGTCTATGTCTGCGTTATTGTCTCTGTCTTGGTCTCCGTCTTTTTCTCCGTCTTTTTCTCTGACTTGGTTTGCGTCTTGGCCTCTGTCTTGCTATCCACTCTTTATCTGTATTTCTCTTTATTTTTATCTCTCTTTACCTTTACCTTTACCTTTACCTCTTTCACCCACTTTATCATGTTTCTCTTTATCTTTGTTTTTATCTTACTCTTTATCTTTCTCTTTATGTTTTTCATTGTCTTTCTTTTGATCTTTCTCTTTTTCTTATTTGTGCGAGAATTGCATTTACATAGTGAAGTTCAATTGCATATTTGCAAGCAGATTTAAACAAAACAGAATACCGGGGAATCTCCAATAAAATGAAAATCATTTGCTCCAAAGGCCAAATAATTGGCTTTGCTAAATTTGCCAACTATTACGTTTTGTCGGACTCTCAGTTATCCCGTTTTATTTTATAAATTGGGGGTGACGTGATAAGTCAGGTCGGTTGTGATAAGTATTTGAGAGTTCTCTTAGATACAAAACTCAGCTAGGATAAGCATGTAAATTACGCACTGGGAAAAGCATGGTATACTTATGGGCATACTGAAACAAAAGTACTCAAAGTGCAAAAGCGTTAGCTTACACGTCTCTTATTCGCTCTATTTTAGAATACAGAGTAGCTTGCTGGGACTCTTACAGAAAGGGTCAAAGATAGTGTAGGGATAAAATTCAAAGGCGAGCAGAAAAATTCTCACTCGGTAAACAAAGCAAATTCGATGGTTTGATTTGGGAAAGAAGGCCAGGCAAAATCGTAAACAAACTCTTATTTAAAGCTTACATAAGAGAACCGGCAAGGGGTGACATTCAGAGCAGAATCGACAAAAACCATTCCACTATGGCAGAGAAGATCATTCTTACATAATGGAACGATAGAAGCAGAGGACCGACGTCACAAGAAACTAATGCGATAATAAAAAAACTGTTACGAAAAAACTATTACACAAAAAACTAATACGATAAAGGATTGGAACAGCTTACACTCAACACACTTTCAAAGTAAACTCAGTAAAAATGTTTAGAAATAGAGTAGATCGAATATAATTTAGTTTATATTAAGAATTTTATCTAGTTCGTATTTTCTATTCAGAATAAGAAATGAATTGTAATTGAGTGCAGTGCAGTGCAATGTGGTGCAGTTTAGTGTTGGGTTCAGAGAAATGTTCTGTGAGGAAATCGGGCAAGAGAAAAGAGGTGAAATGGGCCGGCCATGGAAAGTAGCTTAGTGTGGTGTAGTGAGGTGTGGAGAAGTGCAAAACGTCAATAATATCTTACCTCAAATTGATGCAATTGTTCTGTTGCTGTGGTTCGTACTTGATTTTACTTCTTTTGTTTATTAATAATTTTTGTTGTATATTATTATTGTATTGTTGTTACTCCATTATTATTATTATTATTATTATTATTATTATAGAATTGTCATGATATTATCATTATTATTATTATTATTATTATTATTATTATTATTACATTTTTTTACTCGGAAATCGGCCGTTTTGGACCACGCATACATGCACTTGCACGGTCTCAGTATCAATTATCACGTGGCAAGTCTTGCATGCAATCAATCAGGGGGATAAGCATTGGGCTGAATCCGATTTTTGTACCCCAGGGTTGTTAGTCCTGGGGGAATGGAAGATGGAATGATGAATGGACGGCACACACAAACAGACATACACAAACACACACATGCTCGAACACTATTAAAGGAAAGGACGGAAGGATCGCGGGACTCGAACTCGCGATCTTTCCGTCCGAGACCGCCACGGCACTACTACCTCAGAGATCTCGGCTATCCGGACTGGCCATTGCATGATTATTATTATTATTATTATTATTATTATTATTATTATTATTATTATTATTGTTGTTGTTGTTGTTGTTGTCGTTGTTGTTGTTGTGGGATTGTGGTGTAAATAGAGTGTGCTTTGTGTAATAATTGTGATTGATCGATTTATTAGTGATTCCGGGCGCGTCAACTGCTACGGTCATAAGTACCGTAACTGGAGTGCATGTTTCCCACGGTAGGTGGCGGTGATCTTCCCCCGCTAAATGGTGAAATCCGGCGCCGACCTACCGTAGGTTAGCGGGGTTTTCCCAACCAAGTATCTCCCACCAGCGGGGCACCGCCGCTGCCAGGACAAGGTCTAAGTTCTAAGTTTCCGACGGGTCTCCCGGAATGTGTGGTAGTGTAGTGCATGTAAGTGTGTGTATAAGTAAGGAGTGAAAATAGGACAAGGAAGAGGAAGAAAAGATCGCGCGCGGTCCGTGGCCTATTTGTTAGGATGCTGCTCCGGCATTCGCCTGGCGTTGACAGGAGAAACCAAGGAAAACTACCGATCAAAATAGCCGGCCGCTAGTATTCTCCTGCAGACAGTGAACTCAACCTAGATATCAGCTAGTGTCGAAAATCCTGAAGGACCTCCCTGTCAGAGGCACTACAGAGGCAGTTGACTGTGAGTTGAAGCCCTGAGCCACCTCTGCCGGTCTATACGCTGGTTTAAGATATCCTCATCCCTGTATCTCTAACCATCGGGGCTACGCCCCAGCGGGGACTAACTCTAAGTTTCCGACTGATCTCCTGACATGATTGGTAGTGTAGCGCAGGATTGTGTAAGTAAGGGGAGAGGGTACGACAAGTTGATCAAGCGCGATTCGTGGCCTGTTTGTTAGGGCACTGCTTCCACTTTTGCCAGGTGTTGATCGTAGAAATCAGGGAAAACTACCGATCAGGGCAGCAAGCTGCTGGAATTCTACTCGAAAGCTGAATTCGACTTAGCTATGTGACACATAGTAAGGTCCAGGAGATGTGTTGATCCTCTTCCCCACATGCCTACTCTTTCTATTGAATTTTCTTTCTTCACGAATTGGGTTCGTCATTGCCCTGCGTTGGCGGGAATACGATTTCGATTTTGCAGGAACAGGACGTGACGCACGACTTATAAGACTCAGCTCCCTTCAGAGATCCCAAGCCAATTATGAATCACCTGTAAACGCGGACTCAAGGCCAAGTCTCGAATTGCACTATAGTGATTAACGAGGCGGTAGCTTTTGCTTTGAAAAGAGTACATTCTAAAGTTTTAAAAAATGGAACGAACATTATTATCTTCCCATAAGCAGCACGTGTCTCGTGTCTTTGAGGGCTATTGAGGGTCTCACGACGATCCACCTTCGTGCTTCGTGATTGAGTGTGCGGAAGCGAGGACGAGCAATGCTGATCTCCTACCACCGTTGCATTTCTTTTCGTTGCCAGACGACGATGCCGCACGCTTCACTTCTTCGCAATCCGTCCCATTGCAAGGGACGGTTGCGCAATCGGAAGGAACGTTTCTTATAGAGTTTTACATTCGCTGCGCTGGAGCGCGATCGGTGGGCATTCAGGGCAACTATCGCGTTCCGTATGACTCTTAGGGCTCAGCAGTGCAAAGAAGTGCGAGATCCATTCTGAGAATAACACGAAAGAAGTGAGCTTTGAGCGACCTAACCTTTCACTGAAAACTATGTCAGGGGCTTCATTCCATTTTTGTGGTTAGATTCGCATTTCATATAGGAAAAAAAAGTATGCATTGTAAACTTGACTATAAAAAGAAAGAATAGTTACAGTTGATCCACCATATCAAGTCCAGACCCTTTAGAATGTGTTAAATTACATAACACATTAAACAGTAACAGAAGGAATTTTGTCTCTTTTCAGTTAAGCGTAAACGCACTTTTTAAAAAATATTTACATTGTAAATTCCCATTAAAGCAGTATAAAAAATGACACTTTGTGAGGAAAGTTAATTCAGTTCCAAATGAACATACCTCGTTGATTGATATAAACAATAGATGTAAGTACGAAATATTCAGTCTCTACAACTACTAAGCTTAATTAAGCTTCATACCATGCCACCGGGAGCGGTAGCTCAGTGCATTAACTGATGTCACAGCGCCACTGACCGAGAGGTCCTGTGTTCTAGTCCTGACGACGGCAGGAATTTCGACACTAGCTTTTCAGCTAGGTCGAGTTCAGTCGTTGTCTGGAGAAAAATTCTAGCGCTCTCGGCCGCTGCTCTGATCGGATCTCCATGGTTTCTCGGATCAACGCCAGGCAAATGCCGGAGCAGTACCCTAAAAAATGGGCCAAGGACTACGCGCGATCTTTCCTTCCTCTTCCTTGTCCTATTCCCTCCCCTTACACACACACACACACACACTTACTCTAACATGCACTACAGTACCACATATTCCGGGAGATCGGCCGGGAGCTTAGAGCTTGTCCCGGCTGCGGCGGTGCCCCGCTGATGGGAAAGTTCTGGTTAGGGGGAACCCCGCTATCCGACGGTAGTTCGGTGCCGGATGTAGCCATACAGCGGGTGAAGATCACTGCCATATTCCCATCGCCCGAGGAAAAACATGCACTACACTTAGGGGACTAATGACCTAAGCTGCTGACACGTCCGGAATCACCAACCAACCAACCAAATTCATACCATGCAATTTTTCTGTTTTGGAAAACATAGTGACGTGTGTCAAAAATGTACAATTAATGATCCTGGGTAGGGGGCATGACCCCTAGTGTTACTTAGTGTTATTAAGAGTCATGGTACTATGATAATAAATGGATTAAAATAAATTATTTAATTTTATAATAATTAAGTATATATTTTACTAATCGTTGTTGTGAAAGCCGAATTCTGAAGTTCAAATATAAAATAAACGACCCATCAAATTTCAGCGCCTGCATTGTATCAATAAACGATTAATAAAAATTCATGCACAAAACAATTATAGACAATATTAGAAATATAAGTACATTGCACAAATTTAAAAAAATCTTCTAATAGACTTTATTAACTTACATAAACTTAAAAATACAATTTTTAACAGTATTGAACAAGAATCTAAAATATTTAACTTTTCTATTTAGCTTACTTTTTGAAGTCTATATGACTGATTTTTTGTAACATTTTAATCTTCAGAATTATTAACCTTCTAATGAGTATTTCTCCTGAGAGTCGAACCTTCATTTCAATCGTTCTCATATTGCCAAGCGTTTCTTCCCTGAAATGGAACATGATTCTGAACTGTGAGTTGCTCATTTAACTTACGTTACACGTAGAATTTAGTGTTATCGATTTGGAAAAATAATTGTTAATGTTGCGAATAATTTTAGCGAGATATTTGGAAGTAGAGAGATGAAACCTTTTTTGATCACGTAGCAATTCCACCTACGTAGTCTGATTGTTAAGACACGTTCCGCTTTAATTCCCATTGAAAATCACCTCACAATGATGTCGTTTTGAATTGTCAGATATTTACATTTTCTGAGTTGTTTTCTCTATCTGTTACGGTTTTGACTTTAATAGCAGTTATACAGAAATGAGTGATAAACTAATTGTGTCAATCAGAGGTTTATATACAACTACCGCGACCTTTCGTCAATGTCAATGTAGACATGAAATAAATCCTCCTAAATGTTGAATAAGTACCAAGTTTGACGAGAACGTAATTTAAAAAATAACTTTACGTGCGTTATTCGTTGCATGAAATGGCATTTTCATGTAGTGTTTTCATTCTTTATAGTGCACAGCTATAACTCAAGCAAGAAGCAGCCCCACAAACCTATTCAGAGTTGTATCGATTTTATTCGGTTCGAGGACGGTTCTGATAACCTGATTGTTTGCGAAAATACAGTCTTGAAATGCGATTATTATTATTACCGTCAATAAATACACATCGACAGTTAGGCAACTCAAAGTTTTGCGCACTGGTAACGAGAAGAATTCTGTCCAGATCACGCAAAGGGAGAAGGGTTTTGCTTTTCTTCCCCGACTTGCTGAGTTTTATCACCGTAATACACTTTACATCAAATCACTTTTGAATTAAACCAACTTATGATTTTGCTAATACTAAAAGCAATAAATGATCTATTTTCAGCGTCCCAGTGATATACGTTGCACACAAGTTACTTGAAAATCAACTTGTTGAACAAAAAGGAAGTTATATTATTTTTGAAGAGTATTGGAGTCAATGAATGCCACCAAGGCAAAGCCAAAGCTGATTTCACAACTTCCTAGTTAGTTCACCGTTTATCAGTCTACCTGCGCGTGGTAATACTTCTTATAAGAGAGAATATTTGAATTTCGGTGGGGTGTGACGTGGAATTAATAAAAATGTTTACATGTAGACAGAGTACTTTTCACACTATTTAGTATTGGGGAAACTGTCGTACCTAGGGACACTTCATGTTTTAAGTTTTCCCCTCTTCTTTTGGATATGACCCTCTTTTTCGGATGATACACATAGTCATATTTATATGTAATAGTAATAATTTTTAAGAACCATCTTTATAGATGTGTTTTGTCTGTTTGTGTCTTTATAGATAATGTTTTTGAGATAATTTGATTGTGTACAGTGTGTCTCTAGGTACATCGTACTGATGTACCTGGGGACAATGTAGGGAAAGTGAAAAAACTACAACTGAATGAATATGTTCTTTTTTCATAGAGTGAACATCACAGCCTTTATTGAACAAAAGGATCTTTAACCTAGATTATAATAAATACTGTGTAAAGGAAAAAAGTTCATTTTTGCTGCCTTACAATCAAACACCGATTGATTCGGGAGCTTATGTTCTGCGTTCTATGTCAACTTCATAGGATATAAAAACAGCATTAAACCAAAATGACTTCTACCTAGATTATACCTTTTATAGGAAACAAGAAATGTTTACTGTCTGTGAGAACAACCGAACACAGGGACTTAACTTTTATCTTCTCTATGGCAACTTCTTGTCCTCTGGGCTGGCTCATTGGCAGCGTACTAGTTTCCCGTGCTGTGGTCTTCGGGTTCGATGCCCGGTCGTGGCAAAAATAGAGTTGTAGCTTTCCTTTAAAATCGTCCCAGTTTCTGTAGCTGTGTGACGAAGAAAGGCTCAAGTAGGCGGATGTGGCTTGTTACGGTGAAGAGAATACGTCATGTTCGCCTCATGTCGCTCTTACCCCCAAGCATTGACATTTAACTAGGCCCAGACAAGGCGGATACCGGTAGCTGGCCGGCGAAGCCGGACTACCAATTCGAAACGCCAAAACACATACATAAGTCAACTTCTTATGTTGCAGAACCTTCATCAATGTAGAATGACCGTGCATTTTTTAAATATTGCACAACAAAATTTTGAGATTCGTCCTCTTCTATAACTGAACTAGTGATGAACAACGAATTGACATTTCACTATTAATTGTTTCTGCTGGTGGTTCAGATCTTTGTTGTTTTTTGTTTTGTGGAATGACCAAATTACATCCTGAAACCAATTATATTGAATTTAATACTACTTTATGTGCCTAGGGACGTCCTTAGGTACACCAACATTCACTGTCTCTAGGTACAACAATCTGCAATCATGAATGAACATGATAACTGTTAATTGTTGGTTATCGGTTGGAAAGAATTATACACTGTGAATTCACTACATTTTATGGTAGTAAGTGTAGGTCTATTTCAATTTTCGTAAAATGATGGTAGTTATTACAAAATTGATGAAAGAGAAATGTAGAAAGTTTTACATTTCACTCGTCAAATCTATTAAACTCTCACAAGATCATTCAAACAGCTCTCATTACAAAATCGTTCATTTGAATAAACAAATGGCAGTAGTAGTATAAGGAAAATAACAATTCAAAATTTTTCTCACTGACTCCTCGAAAACATGCTTTGTCCCTAGGTACGACAGTTTCCCCTATATATTATATAAAATCATCAAATTTTATCAAAATTAAGATTTTTAATTTAAATTTATAAAATTAATCAGAGCAATCATTAAAATCTACTTTAATAATGAATCTGGAGGTTCTACATCAGCACATCTCACATGCTTTCTAACATTTGCAATTTTCGAAAATTCAGAGAGTACAAGGAAAAAACCTTCGTAATTCTTTTAAGCGTTCCTTGTTCTATCAGTGGAAAATGTGCAAGAAAAAATTGGAACAGTTTTTGAGAAAATGATTTATTTATAATTTGCATTAACTTCAAGCACAAATTGTGCGAAAATTACTCCTTTTTTCAAACAATTGTACATGTGATTTTTTTAAACAGATTTTTGATTAAGACAAAATATCTTCAAATTTGTAGTTTTGGAATGTAATCTTTTGGCAGTTTTCAAATATACAGTTTTTTCCGGAAATGGGTCTCGCACCAATTTTTTACCTCACTTTAACACATACAAAAGAAAATTTAAAGAAAAAATGGAGCAGGTTTTGAGAAATTTTCTATCATCTATCTATCTATCTATCTATCTATCTATCTATCTATCTATCTATCTATCTATCTATCTATCTATCTATCTATCTATCTATCTATCTATCTATCTGTCTATCTATCTATCTATCTATCTATCTATCTATCTATCTATCTATCTATCTATCTATCTATCTATCTATCTATCTATCTATCTATCTATCTATCTATCTATCTATCTATCTATCTATCTATCTATCTATCTATCTATCTATCTATCTGTCTATCTATCTATCTATCTATCTATCTATCTATCTGAATTCATTTGTGCTCTTAACGCCTCATTCGAAAATATCTTTAATGCTTCATGTGAAATACTCCCCGAAATCAAAATATACATTTCAAATTCAAGGGACCGAGGTCAAAATTATTGACATCGATCGGTAAATATTAATTTGGGTGGAAATCCTTCTTATGATACTTTCAGCTAGCGTTTTTCAAAGACGGGCAGACAGACAGAAAGAGGGATGTTTTGCTGTATGCCTACTTTTAGCTATCAAGGACCTACCAAACGTGGATTCACAACCTATACACACAACCTATACGTGGATAAACAACCTATCAGAGGAAGAACTACATTTAGGAGCGAGAATTATCCACGTTGACTTTCTCACATCCTACGTACTTACGCAGTAGTCTGAGTAAGGAGAAGTGTTATGAGACAACGGAATATGGTGGGTTTGCATCAGAAAATTCTTATTTATGTGATCAGGCACATTTTCAGCAGCAATCTTTCTAATCAAGATTGACATAAAAATGAAATATAGGCAATGAAATATATAATTACAGTTTTTATGCAATAGAATGCATAAGGATTACTATTTTTATAGAGGATGTCGTAAACGATTATGAATAAATAGTGTTCGTTGATTTCATGTTAGAAGTGTGTAATGTGCTCTTGTCAGAAATTAGAGCAGAAAGCAATAATGATATTTTACGAATAGTATTTTTTAAGAATAATATTTTTTAGTCGGTTTATTCAATTAAACGTAGATAATGAAAAATAGTTTATTGGTGTCATCATCCAACAAAAGCTATTCAAAATTACAATTTTGTTTAGTATTACACTAAATATGTGATTACATCGTAGCACAACGAATTACATTATCACTCTTACAAGCATTTGTAGTACTTGGTGTCCAAATCAAATATGTATGTGTAATCCGCTTCAGATTCATTTTTCACATTGTCATCTACAGACGACAAACATTCCAATATAATGCAACAGGTAATATTATCTAACTGTATCTAACAGCCCTTAATGTTCTCACCGATTGCCTTTTCAATTTACGCGCTAGCGTTCAAATTGCGCTGTTATTGGCGGTCCCCACGCCTAGAATGGGTCTCATCCCCACTCTTCCTCACTGCCCGCATTTGCACTCGCGCTCACTGCGTAGCTCCCGAGGTCAGTGAAATTGCAAAATGCTGTGCAGGCCTGCTTTAGCGGGTGCACAGGAAAATCGCTCTGAATGGAGGAAATTTTTGATGCAGAAATGAGATTCAGTAACTTCAGATTTGCAAGAGGCAGTAAAATGAATCAGAAATCCGAGAACACGGATCGGCCACTCAAAATTTCACGAATCGCACCTATCCTAATCACCAAGGGGGTAACGGATTAAGACAGGAGGAACTGCTCCCAGGATGAAATTTTTTATGAAATTCGTAACAGAAGGGTTAAAAAACACGTTAAAAAGGCAGTAACTGCCAAATTAATGTTGTGGGCATAGCGCTTGGTGGTCGCGTTCGTTTGCTTTCGTTGGAGCCCTCTGGCAGCCCTTTGGAGCCTTTGAGCATTTTTTCTATAAGAAGAAGCAAAATCGTCAACTTCGGTGCGGACCAACTACGGTTTGCTTACACAGGCCTCTCCCTCTGACTTAACCACAGGCATATAGCAGCTAAGCCCAGCTTTAGATGAAGTTTCGGACCGACGCAAGTCATGTGTACACCCTGACCAGGAGTACACAATGTCTTAGCGATCACGGCTACATCGACATCTGGAATTCTTTCAGGAATGAAAAAACTTAATTGTTTCATTTATGATGTCTACGTCTATCGAAGAAATAAAATTTGCAAGTTACATTATTAGTATCAAAGTCTGAGATCCACATTTGGGGATCATGATAGTTAATAGATTAATTCCGACGAAAAAATTATCACCTGGGGCAGAACAAAAAATGTTTTCCCCGGGTGCAGATTTGCCTATCTTATTTCACTATAGTGAAGTCTGTATTTTTAAAAATTGCAAAAAATAACATTGTTAAACTACATTATTGAATACAGAGATTTGCGTTTTAAATGTAATCTGTTCTAATAAACAAGATCATTAAACATTTTTATGCACAACTTTTTGATGAAAAGTAGTTTGTCGGGCAATTTCTGCTTGAATTTAATGGAAATTATGTTAAAAAATTCTCAAAAACTGCTTCAATTTTTTAAAATTTTTTATACTAATACTATTTTTATACTATATACTCATTTTCGTTCAATTCTCTGAAGTTTGGAAAAAAACAAATGTTAGAAATTTTGTGAGGAAATGTGTGCTGTTGTAGCTTCACTACTTTTTACATTTTGCCTTTGATTCGTCATCTTGCACTGGTGTTGGGCATGTCCACAAAGTCTGAAACGACGACCTATCCACTGAGAATGACAATATTGAGTTTTCCCTTTATTGTTTAAAATTTGACTGTCAGAACCTGTATCTCCGTTATAACCAATAGATAAAAGATCAAGGCCGTCACTTCCAGAAATTTTTGTAGTCAATCTTTTACAACACGTACAAAAAATTCACCCGTCCCAGTACATACATCGATTTGAGAGTTCGTGTATCAGCCAATCACCAGTGCCTTCCAATCAGGGACGCGGTGTCGGAAACTTAACGTGTGTCGTTTCGTTTAATGATGTGTCCCACCATACGTCCATTCGCAAAATGTGTTCATCTTCGTCATGCCATAGGAGCTTGTAACATTTATTCCATATGTTCCTGTATGTGAGGCGTAGGGATGTAGCTCCCCCATCGCCCTGCACATCCCTACCAGAGGGTGGGGAATGCAGCAATCAACGTGGTTTCTCCTACCTATAAAGGAGCAGTTGACCGCTGTCCTCACCTGTCGATGTATCCATCATTCAATGCCATCCTCCCCTGCCCACGGGACCAACGGGTGGATCGAGTAACTCGGAGGTTCCCCATCCTTATGATTTCCTCCCCATTCCCTTCATTCTGCAAGTTTGGAGGCAGAAAGGAGGCAGCCTCTTTACCGAACTCAACCTGCGCAGCGCCCGTAACGCGGCCAGGGGTTGTATTCTACTACTGGCAAGCCTCAAGGAAAGAAGCCGGACCGATTTGAGAGAAACATTGGAAGGCCAAGAATGAGATGGAAAGAGGCTGGAACAGATTGATTGATTGATTAATTTTTTCGTGCTTCCGGGCGCGTCAACTGCTTCGGTCATTAGTCCCGTTAGTGTAGTGCATGTTTTTTTTTATCGGGAGATGTCGGTGATCTTCCCCCGCTGGATGGCGAGATCCGGCGCCGACCTACCGTCGGCTAGTGGGGTTTCCCCCTAACCAGGACTCTCCCACCAACGGGGCATCGCCCCAGTCGGGACAAGCTCTAAGCTCCCGACCAGTCTAGTGCATGTTAGTGTAAGTGTGTGTGCGTAATGGGAGAGGATAGGACAAGGAAGAGGAAGGAAATATCGCGCGCGGTCCGTGGCCCGTTTGTTAGGGTACTGCTCTGGCATTCGCCTGGTGTTCGGAGAAACCACGGAAAACTACCGATCAGAGCAGCCGGCCGCTAGAATTCTCCTCCAGACAGCGACTGAAGTCGGCGTAGCTGAAAAGCTAGTGCCGAAAATCCTGCCGCCGTCAGGACTCGAACCTAGGACCTCCCGGTTAGAGGCGCTGCAGTGACATCAGTTGATGCACTGAGCTAGCGCTACCGGTGGCTGGAACAGGCAATATGCCTAATCCCTATAAGGAGGTGATGATGATGATGATGATGTTCCTGTATGTAGGCTAAAGAGGGTGAAGAGGTGGCTTACCCGCCGGCGCGAGCGGCACCTCCGTCTCCACGCGCTTGCCGTAGCGCCCGCTGGGGTAGAAGGCCCCCGGGCCGCCCGCCGCCGCCGCGCCCGCCGCCGCCGCCGCCGCCAGCGCCAGCAGCGCGCACAGGCACCACCGCGCGCCCGCGCCTGCGCCCGCCCCCGCTGCCGCCGACACCGCCTCCGCTGCCATCGCGCCGCTGCTACGTCTGCTTCTCGACCTGCCCACACGCCACACAAACACACGCTTAGTTGCATGAAAGCGGTCAAGAGAATGGAGATGATTTTTTACGGGTAGAAATAGTCAACACTTAAACAAGAACATTTCATCGCTTGCTCTGTGCATCTCTGTACAGTTCCTCACATATTATTTATTTAGTTTGTTATGCAAAGTAATATAATTGAGGAAACAGTTTTATACTCGAGAACAATCGAAAGAAGGAAGAAAAGGACATGAATAATAGCTAATGCGGGCAAATGAGAATTGCTGGAATGAAAGTGTTCTCGAAAATAGCCAGAACAAGTGAGACGAGAAAGAAAAAGGAATGAAGCGATGGAGATAAAGGTGAAGTGCCTGAAAGGGAACACGGAATACCCTATCCTGCCTATGTTAAATGCTTGAGTCTAATTCTCGGAATTTATTGAAGTTAGGCTTATGAAATTTTTATAGGTTACATATATATCACTTATAATAACACTGAAACAATTGTTTTGAATAATGTTAGCTATTTTTGTAGATAAAAATATTTTCTCATCATGCAATTTTTTTACCGTGCTTTCCAGTAAATAAAGTAGTGCGGAATGGACAATACTAAGGTAAAAAATGTTTCAGTAAATGTCAGAGACCTTTATTAACAACTCCTGAAAATGTCAGTTTCCTATTACATACATAAATTGAAAAAAAGATAATACAGTATTAAATCAACTTTCGGGAAATGGGCTTTAAAGATGTAACCTTCCGATCACGCTTGATAACTTGCCTCCTCACGTTAAACATTTTCCAATAACTACTTCTTTTTGAGACTTTTTATATGTTGGTTTACTTCACAGCATAAAGTTTTCAACTTACTGTCTGCATGTCTAAGTCTTTCTTTATTTATGCACTGCATTGTATTACAGTATCCAGAAGTACTGGAGCCAGCAACTAAGCCCAATGAGAGCAGGACATCACATATAAATAATAAAAAACCTGTAAGAGTGATATCAACATAATTCAAACGCCAATTTAAAGAGAAAATTATGATGATTTATAAAAAATAAATTACCGGAAAACCATATTTTGACTGCAAAATCGTTTCCGTGTCCTCCTAAAGTGTTCGCGAAAGACAAAAACAGAAATTTATTAGCATCTGATTCATAACCAATCAAGATAATTCAGTGACCAGATGTCCAAATAATTAGCTTTACAAAGTGGTTACAATTATACAGAAACTTTTAAAAAAATCCTATATTTGTTCGCGTGCTTCTTTATATCTAGAAGTAATAATACCGAAAAGAGTTAGAATAACGATATAAAGGATATAAGACGGAAAATATTTTGATTTTACCGATAAAATCCTTTGAATCTTGTTATTCCTCAATTAACTGGATTTCCAAGACAGTACATGACTATTCTTGTAGAAACGTAAAATGTGTACTCAGTTGGTATTGAATACCACGCACAAAATGGTGCATAGGCAGAACCGAGCATAAATATAGCAGACTTACAAAATTGCTTTTGAAATACCAGTGCTTGGATCTTAAAACTGAGATTTTAAACTGCGTATTTCAAATCATCTAATGCAATACATGATTTTTATATTTTTTATAGTCCAAATTATATTTAGAAATGGTTCAACCTCGCAGTTACTATTTACCAGCTTTTTTACCACGTGCATCCTATCCCTCCCTTCCTCTTTCTCTCGCTCTCCCTCTCACTCTTTCACCGCGTGCCACTCCCTCCCCCCTCGTTCACCAACTGCGCTGCAGCATTCCCTGCGTGCAAAAAGCGCGAATATTTGGCACAAAAATGCCACATACGTTGTTTCGCAATGGGAAGCGATGTTTGCCATTTGTTTTTATGCGTTTTCTAAAGTGTAATTTAAATTACTGGAATTGAGTATTTGAGATGAGTTGGCGTACAGATGTAACTACATTCGATAGTAGGTGTCTATTCCCATGCTAGCCTTTTTCCTGTGATGCAGAAACGTTCGTATCATTTGAAACGTTTCTCTTACACTTGTTAATGCATATGTTTATTTGCTTACAATTCATCAGATTTCATTCAATAAAATACTGCTGAATGAATAGATTTTGCTTGACTTTGTTAAATTTACAACATAAATAAGTTTAAAACCATACATTTTGGTGCTCCACACAAAAGTTCCGAATAACTAATTAAAGTACTTCTCATGAAAAAATATTTCGCATAATATTAGGGCCGGTGCGTAATTATACACCACCGCTTTTATAGGAAGAAAAGCTAAAAACGTAATTTTTGCAAACATTCACACATCATGACAAAAACAAGTGATAGTTCAAAACAATTCTTAAAATCATGGCTTCTCATGTTTTCTCAGCTTAAAAGTCAATAATTATTGCTCTTTTTGAGGAATCTAAAATGTCTCTTTCTCTTTATCTAGATCTAGTTCTTAGAGGTTTTCACAAACACATCGACTGTGCTTTATGATAGCTTTCGAATATTCAGATATTCATTTTCGACATTCGCACAGACGCTATTGCTGCTTCGCGAAGACGCTTTGAACTCTAGTTAATGCATGAACTAAAAATTTGCCGTTTTGAGGCCCTAACGGCGCCAACTCTACACAAGTTCCTTGAGGCCCCCATCGTGGAAGGCAAGTTGCTCCTGGGCGGGCCCTCGCCTGCACGGGCGTCCCGGAGGAACCGTCCCCCGGAAACAGTCCCTCTCCTCGGGCCTTCGCGTGGGGCAGCCAAAGTATTCTCCGGCCGCAACTTCAGCTGCGCCGACGCGTGCGAATACTTTCGCAAGTGGCTGTTGGCCCGGTCGCTGCGCTGGACTTAACGCACCCAACTTGTGTCGCCACCCCGCGTCGCGCGTAAAAACTGAAGAAGATTCGCTGTCCCGGTCGCTAGTTGAAACATTTACATCTCTTTTTTATTCGTCTTTACCTTCTTTATTTTTTATCATCCCTTTCTTCCTCTTCAACTCTATTTATTGTATGTTTTAAATTTTCTTTTCCTTTTCTCCTCCGTCTTATTATCTCATTCCTTCTTTGTTTATTTATTTTGCGTTTCAGTTTGACTACATTTATATTCTACTTCTTTATAGTTTGTTTTCCTTCTTTTCCTTTTCTTCTTCTTCTCCTTCTTATTCTTTTTCTTCATCTTTAATTCCTCGTCTCCTCATTACCAGAATACAGATAAATAGAATATTGGAACATTCTAAACTTCGCAGTTACCTTAATGTGTTGAGTTAGTTTTCGGTGACGTTGATCTGAGAACTCTAAGCTTAAACAGATAAGCAGCTAGTATTTGGTGACAACCAATCAGAACAGTCCCTCGCTAGATTTCTCCTCCAGACAGCAGTTGAATTCGACCAAGGGGCCATGCAGTGCAGGACATCAGTTGATGTCCTGAGATATCTCAGTCGGTAGACGACGTGTTAGAGGAAGCAATTTACTACATTCCGAAACAAAATTTATCAATTTTTTCGTTTCCACGACCCGTCAACGAGTTTTTTGTTGAAATATCGCCTAGATTAGCCGCAGAATACTTTCTCTTACTACGTAAATGTAGTAAGGTACACCAGCCGGGGCCACCAGCCGTAGTAAGGTACACCAGCCGTAAATGTACACCAGCCGGGGCGCTTTTCTGTCTTCTTCAATCCGTTCCGCGCAGTCCACCCGCCCCGCTCGCCTCACTCGCCCTACTCGCCTCCCTGGCCCTGCTCGTCACGCTCGCTCCTCTCGTTTCGTTCGCCCCACTCACTCTTCTGTTTCTGCTCGTCCCACTCGCCTTGCTCGTCCCGGTCGCTCTTCTCGCTCCGCTCGCCCCACTCGCCCCACTCGCCCTGTTCGTTCCGTTCGCCCCACTCGCCCCACTCGCATTTCTCGTCCCGCTCGCCCCATTCGCCCTGCTTGTTCCGCTCGCCCCACTCGCATTTGTCGTTCTTCTCGTTCTATTCGCTCTTTTCGTTCTGCTCGCCCCACTCACCCTACTCTTCCCGCTCGCCCCACTCGCCCTGTTCGTTCCGTTCGCCCCACTCGCATTTCTCGTTCTGCTCGACCAATTCGCCCTGCTCGCTCCACTCGCCCTTCTCGTCCGCTCATCTCACTCGCCCTGCTCGTCCCACTCGCTCCACTCGCCCTGTTCATTGCGCTGCTCGTCCCGGGGCTCGCTGTCTGTCCCACGCCGCTCCTCTGGGAGGCGCGTTCTCCGCGCGGCGCTTCCCTGCAGAGTCTCCTCCGATCTGCGCCGCGAGCGGAGCGGTGGCGGAGGCGGTGGCGGGGCCGAGAACGGGCGGGAGAAGGGGGCGGGGCGCGAAGGAGCGGGGCGCGCCGATTCAGCAGAGCCTGTAAGCGCGTTAGCGGCGCACGCCGGGGCTTCACGCCCCCTCCCGGTCCCCGCGTTCACCCCTTGCCCGCTCCGCGCACCCGCCCGCCCCGCGCTTTTTCCTCTCCGCTCCCTCTCCGCCCCCGCCGCCCTCGCGCACAGATCAGCCGCCGCGCCGCGAGGGATGTTCTCACGCGGCCGCGCGCCGACGCGCGCCGCTGGCAGCGGCGGAGGCGGTGGGCCGCGCAGTGGTCACGACACTGCGTGTTTGCGGTCATAATTACACAATCAGTCGTTTGCTTGTCTTCACGGTAAATCCTTGATGTCAGAAACGTTTACTTCATTACTGTTTCCTCCTTATATTAGCATATGTTTGTAATATTATAGATATCCACATTCTCTTCCTTCTTCTTCTTCTCCTTCTTCTTCTTCTTCTTCTATTTTTTCCTATCATTCCTATAATACATATTTGGAAACTTCTATAATATATTTTCGGACTCAATTTCTTTTTAATAAATTTTGTATTTTGCTCTTTGCATCATGTGATTTATTATTTATTTATTTATTTTACGTCAAAAAACCGTTAAAACTGTGTATGACGTGCCATGGGGAGAAGTGAATTCTTCTGCCCTGTTGCAAAGAAAAGCAATGTAGTTCGTACACCGTAATCACAAATTATTATCCACATTATCAACCAATTTTTCATACTTGCAGTATACCTTCAATTTCAATTCTCTAAGAATTATGAGTATTCCCATCCAGGGAAGGCATTTTAAAAAGAAAATTCTTTTTTATATAGATTATTTAAATGTACTGAACGTGTTAATATGCATGTTAGGAATCTGATTTTGACTCATTTATGACCTTCTATAATAGAAACAAAATTTGAGATATATCTGAATAGTGTTATTGATGTTTGAGTATTTTATGAAGCCCGTTGATTAATCATTAACTAAACAAATCTGCATTCTTTTTTGGATGCGTAAATCATTAGCGTCAGACCACTGTGTGTTGGTAGCCAGCTCGGCTGCTGAAGGCTCTTTACCATCCTTCTAGAGCGGAATTAACTCTTTACCGATGGGTGTATAAAGGCCGCTTTACAGGGTCTAGTTTTCATCCACATTTGCACGTCAAAGCTACAGTTAACCGCTTGGCTCCTGAATGAAATATTTCTCTCATTTTCGATTTTTGGTGTACCGAGAGTATCCAGATTGAGTTGCGCTCTACTCGTGATAAACTAACCAATATTACGCGCCTCTGAATTTGTCTGATAATGCTTCTAGATACTGCACTAATTGTTTAGTGTTATACGGACATAAACTTTGATGTTGATGAAAAATAAATTTTGAGAATTTCTCTAGAAACGTATCCTGTGCTTCAGAGAGTACATCACTGGCTTATGGAACGATTACATCTCCATATTTATCTTAATTCATTAGTGCCTGAATTCAATTAGGTGCATGTCGCACGATCATTGTCGTCGTTCTCATGCGTGTAGAGCATTGTTGTTGTCAAGTAAGATCTGTTTGCTACTTACATTGTACAATTAACAATTCCAGAATTCCTGATTCTAGAGCGTTCGAAAACGCCTAAACATAGAATGTTCAATACTTTAGCGTCAAGTCAGCAATTAGCATTCAGAAATTTAAAAACATGCTTACATGGTTCGATTAGGAAGGGTAAGTTGATGAAAGATTAAATATTTACAGTGAGAGCAAAAGAAAATAAGCAAAGGAAAACATCACATAATTTCTTGCATTATTTGTAACGGCTACGCAATATTATAATACAACATGAACAGAACCAGGCTTACATCTGAACTAAAACTTCCCGACGCATTAACAAAAGTTACATTTGCGTTTGAAATTTTAAAAAATTGGAATTAAAAAAATTGCCATGATATATTTTTAAAGAACATATTTTAAAAAAATCTCGCATATCGATTTGTAATATTCTTATTATTTGGATGACAATAAAGCTAGATAAGGTACTGTGAATGCTAGATAATGGAAATGGAGAAAACGAACTACACCTGATTTGTCCATCACAAATTATTCTTATATCGATAGGCATTTGAATCCTTGTACGCATAGGTGTTGAGCGATCTGAGCGGACATTACGAGTTGCTCTACAAAGGGTATGCATTCCTACAGTTTTTTGCTAACATTGAAGCAACGCGTGTCCGGACACACGAGTATAAAATCTAGTGTTAAGCGAGTTAATGATACAGTGAAGTATAATCGTATTCAAACAAAATTGTGTGGGAATAATCTATGAGATGGACAACTCAGGAACACACGGGGACGTCTATGAACCAAAAGGTAAGGGGTAAGCTTACAACCACCGACCGCGTACATAAACGGCTTCCCGCGAGAGGCAGGGAGAGAGAGAGAGAGAGAGAGAGAGAGAGAGAGAGAGAGAGAGGGAGAGAGAAAAAACAGGTTGAGAGAGGGGGAGAATTGTGCTTGAGATAGAAGGATAGCAGCGGGATGGAGGGCCGTGGTGTCACAGCGGAGTGGCGAAATAATATTTGCGGAGTATTAGTTGTGCGGTGGTATGGAATATTTAAGAGCGCGGTGGGGTGTTATGTAGAGGGATGTCGTGGGGAAAATGGTGTGGTGAGATGTCGCAGTTGAATAGAGAGGCGGGGCGTAACGGTGGGAGGCCGATAAGGGATATGGTAATGGAGTGTCGCGATGGGGTATTGTAAGAGACGTTGTAAACTGTGACGGCGAGGTGTGGCGGTAGTGTGATGGTGGGGTTTGGTGGTGGGGTGTGATGGTGAGGTGTGATGGTGAGGTGTGGCGGTGGGGTAGGCATATCAAGTGTCGTGGTGGAGTGTGGCAGTGGGATATGGCAATAGAATGTCGCGGGGGGGTATGATATATTGTCGCGTTGGATGTCTCGGTGAGGTGTCTCAGTGGGATGTCTCGGTGAGGTGAGATCTCGGTGAGGTGTCTCAGTGGGATGTGGTAGTGTGGGACCGCGTATAGCGGTGGACTATGACAGTGCAGTGTCGTGGCAGGGTATGTCAATATAGTGTGGCGGTGGGGTTTCACGGTGAGACGTCTCGGTGAGGTGTCTCAGTGGGATGTGGCGCTATGGGACCGCGTGTAGCGGTGGGCTATGACAGTGCAGTGTCATGGTGGTGGTATGTCAATACAGTGTGGCGGTGGGGTTTCACGGTGAGATGTCTCGGTGAGGTGTCTTTGTGGGATGTGGCGGTATGGGACCGCGTGTAGCGGTGGGCTATGACAGTGCAGTGTCGTGGTGGTGGTATGGCAATATAGTGTGGCGGTGGGGTTTCACGGTGAGACGTCTCGGTGAGGTGTCCCAGTGGGATGTGGCGGTATGGGACCGCGTGTAGCGGTGGGCTATGACAGTGCAGTGTCGTGGTGGTGGTATGGCAATATAGTGTGGCGGTGGGGTTTCACGGTGAGACGTCTCGGTGAGGTGTCCCAGTGGGATGTGGCGGTATGGGACCGCGTGTAGCGGTGGGCTATGACAGTGCAGTGTCGTGGTGGTGGTATGGCAATATAGTGTGGCGGTGGGGTTTCACGGTGAGACGTCTCGGTGAGGTGTCCCAGTGGGATGTGGCGGTATGGGACCGCGTGTAGCGGTGGGCTATGACAGTGCAGTGTCGTGGTGGTGGTATGGCAATATAGTGTGGCGGTGGGGTTTCACGGTGAGACGTCTCGGTGATGTGTCTCAGTGGGATGTGGCGCTGTGGGACCACGTGTAGCGGTGGGCTATGACAGTGCAGTGTCGTGGTGGTGGTATGGCAATATAGTGTGGCGGTGGGGTTTCACGGTGAGATGTCGCGGTGAGGTGTCGCGGCGTAGTCTCATGGTGAGGTGTCGCGTTGCAAGGGCGCCCTGTAATGAGACGGCGGGAGGGCGCCGCGCCTGTATCTCGACGCACGCGCTGCTTCAATTAGCAGCGAACAACTGGACCGCGCGCCCGCGCCCCTGCCGCGTCCCGCGCTGACCGCCGCCGCGTGTGGCCGGGGCGTAAGACGCGCAGGGGACGCACGTGACGTGAGCAGAACGCGCGACAAAAGAGCTGCGCCGCGTGCCGCCGCCTCCTCTTTTTTCTCCTCTTCCTTCGCCGCATCTGCTAGTTCCTGCCGTGTAATTAGCAGAGGTCCGGCAGTTTGCCCTGTCATTACGACGCCGGTGGCCTTTTCCAAGTTTCCGGCGACGGGGAAGGCGCGGCCGTCGGGGGAGGGGATGGATGGGTGGTGAAGTCGCGTTCAGGGAGGCGAAGCCGTCCTTCACACTCGTTTTGACCTTGCTAATGCACCGGGTGGAGCGTTTTCTGAATGTAAGCAGCGCTCCTCGTGGTGAATACGATTGCTGTTTGGTTGTCTCTCAGACCATCAGGAGAGTTGAAACAGTAGTACTTGTATACCCCGGTGTATGGTGTGTAGGTTTGTAGAGGATACGTGAATAACTTCCATGGGATTTGAAGAAGAAATTAACCAATGAACCGTAAATATGAGGCATGCTTTTGATTTTCAGGATACTCTACCGTCTCTGGGCGGACAAAATGTTTGTTAGCTTTATGTAAAGGTTTATAAAGTTTCTTTATGGATTAAAGAGAGTTTCCTTGTTCTTCTAATTATTAACTACGAAAATCTAAAATATTTCAATAAATTAAAAATGCCGTCATACCAGAAATTTATCCATATAATGTAAAAAAATCGTTACTTAGTGTAATTCAATCGTGGAATACATTTGACATTTAGTACAGTGAGGGATACGATATTTAAAAATTTGTGAACCTAAGTTCTAGATAATTAAAGCACTTATTGCTTACCCCAGCTTAAGAGATGTACGTGAAGCCCATGTTGTATTTTTGAAATGTCATTAACGATACAGGTATCACGTATCGATACAGGTATCATCATATCCAATATTGACAATCCACTAGCAGTTCTTTGAAATTTTAATGTGGTAATTATTGGAGCCAGAGTGACTACCAGAGTGGGCCTGGCCGTCCTCCAATAATTTAATATTTAAAATATTTTGTAGTTACCTACAATGACTCCCTAATCTACCATATACTCTCCAATTAAGTAAATACAATGAAATAAATATTAACCATGTTACTCACAAGGTATAAGCCATATGTAGTCCATTTAACTAAGATTTAGTTAAATATTGACTGCATAGTGGTTAAGTTCGATATAACCTTTAGATTAATTTATATGTTTCCTCACGTTCGTATTGGTTACATTCCAATGTAGGAAACTGTTCGGACCACCTGAATATTTTAGAAAAATTATATGCAATATCTTATGAACACATCAAAGGCCTACTGGGATTTTAGTCAATTGACACAATTCTACGGCTATCAGCATTCTTGAGTGGATGACTTTCACTTCAGGTTCGTCGAGACATATTCCAAATACAAGTCAGCATTAGAAAAACCCCTAAACTGTTTGTGAAATTGAATATCATTTGTAAGATTGAACAGGCTCGATTTTTTAAGTACTATCGGCTTTAAATGCACCACACTGTTCTATACCCCTGTAATGGCTGCAAGTGTTAGGCTAGCATACCCCCACTTGGTTAAAACAGAATGTCGATGGACAAAATTTTTATAGCAGTAGAAACAAGCGGAACGCATTCTTACAGCATTGATTGCTTCATGTTGACTTTGTATGGGATGTTTTCATAAAATTAATGCATTATACACTCGTATAATGCATTAAATCTATGAAAATTACATAGTTTTATATTGATTACATAGTGTTGTATACCCAAAGAATTTATTGTTTGAAATTTCTGTTCCCCGACAGAGACTAAATTATTTTACGACTGCTTTTGTCATTCTAAAGTGCTATTATTAAGTTTCGTGAAGACTTCAGTTGAATACAGTAATCAATTCTTAACAGGCAGATTTCGGAATCACTTTCATCTACATGCAATATTTTCTTCTTCACGTTTACAGAAAGTGACCCACGTGAAATATTTTCGAAGATGAGATATGGGTTTATTGATCGAGGGTCGCCCTACGCTTTTATGGAATCTCAGCAAGCTGTAATAAGAAGTTGGCGGAAATACTTTCGGACCATATATCGAAGAACTGTCCGATGGCGGAACTCACCGCATCCATCTCAATTGAACTCTCACGAGGGTGGTCTCATGGCGCGGAGAAATGAAGAGTTGTAATTTGCTCAGAGAGTTACATTGATGTCTTATTGCAGGAAACTCTACAATCCGCGTCTTCTTATATTCCAAACATTACAAACAAAGGCTTCAAGGGAGAAAATCGTTGTCCAAGCTTAGATTTGAACTCAGACGTTTGAAATTTCTGCAGATATTTTGGAAAATATCGCCTTCAGAATTAGAGGTATCCAAAATACATTTCCGTCAAAATAGTGACATCGATTTTTTCGGCATTATATGACATTCTCTGTACATATACACGCTTATATGACATTCTCTGTACATATATCTCTGTACATATTTCAGCATATTTGTGACGACTGGACATATTTTTACTTTAAGAGCATAAATAGGTATATTTTATTACGTTTGTACGTAAAAAACGCACAGGCTCGTATTTTTTATTTTCTTCTGTAAAATATAAACCACGAGATTGCTTTCGAGTTTGCGTCTTTTGTGTTTGAATTGCACGGTACATTTCTGTCAGTTTCATTTCTAACATTTCATCATTTCTGTCAGTATCCTGACGTGTCTCCACGCCCGCTCTTCTCCGTGCAAATAAACATTTGAAATCATTGTTAGCAAGGAAGTTAGTAAGCATTGCTAGCCATGCAACTGAAATACTGAATGATTTTTGCTACTGTAATAAATAATAAATTTGGGACTGTATCACGGAAATCTTCGCGCATTTGCACTTAAACAACATGTAAAAAATATTGAATTCCTCGTTTCGACTTCCTCTTTTCACACTATTTCCTACTGGATTTGAACCTGCAATTTACACCCTGACAAAATGTCAGTATGTATGAAAATCATTTACTGTTACCCGAAATAGCTAATGAACCCGCAATTTAAGCAAAATAGACAATTCTAGATATACTGTTCTATGCAATCTGATATTGAGTCTGTACCTTTCTGTTGACGCAGAAAGGTACAGAAAAAACACGACTTCTTATTCTTATAGCATTGCGGATGAAAGTGTAAATTCGATAGGAAGTAGAGACCGTTTAATTCAGGTTAATCTACGAATTGTGTCTGGTCGCTGGTTGAGGCACCGTATGGCCTCTTAAGGACTTATTTGCACCGTATGGACTTATTTGCACGCGTGATGGGAAGAACAGACAGTTCCACAAAAATGAACTTTAACGAATTTGACCGCCTAAACAAGGCGGTCGTTGCATCAGGTTTCACTACAACTAAAAATGGATGATTATTTTTATATCCGTCACTTTTCTTGTGCACCGACGATGTTAGAGTACTGCTCAGCCGAATATATACGTTTACAACTCCCTAAAGTTAATTCGGAGTTTTTGAAAAAGCTCCGGAAAGAAATTAATATACCAAGAGGAACTATTACAGATTTCCCTTACGTGAGAGTTTGTCTTCAGTTACGAGAATTATCAGTGCTCCACTTTAATGGCCGTGCTCCAAATGGTCGTGCGGACCATTGCAACATCGGGTATCAGCTCCCGCGCATCACTTAGATTTGCACTATGCATACGCGATGCTTTCGACGGCAGGTTGCTCAATTAACCGCGTTCAATAAGGGCCGACTCGTGAGTCTGCGGGAGGCTGGATACTTCTGTTCCCGTACCGCTACATCGGTCGTGCAGACACCGCCATTGCCCGCCGTTGGTGGCAATGGATAAAAGAAACATGCAGGATCTGAACATCCGCCACGCCCTACGAGGATGGAGGATGGAGGACCGGCGGATTGTCTGCCATGCGCGACCGGTAAAGGTGGCTCAGGGCATCAGCTGATGTCTCTATAGTGCATTTGACCGGGAGGTCCCAGGGTTCGAGTCCGGCGATCGCAGGATTTTCGACACAAGTTAGGTAGCTA
Organism: Teleogryllus occipitalis; assembly: GCA_011170035.1. Classification (NCBI taxonomy): domain Eukaryota; kingdom Metazoa; phylum Arthropoda; class Insecta; order Orthoptera; family Gryllidae; genus Teleogryllus; species Teleogryllus occipitalis. The sequence continues at coordinate 29,358 of BLKR01010202.1, forward strand.
GGTCGAGTGCAGCCGTTGCCTGGAGGAGAGTTCTAGCGGCGGGTGCTCTGATTGGTAGTTTTACATGGCATCTCCGATCAACATCAGGCGAATGTCAGATATCGGGAGACTAGTCGGGTGCTTATTGCTTGTTCCGACTGGTGCGGGCCTCGCTGGTGGGAGATACCTGGTTGAGGAAAACCCCGCAAGCCAACGGGAAGGTCGGCGCCGGATCTCGCCATCCAGAGAGGGAACATCACCCTCACCTCTCGCGATGAAAGCTTGCACTACACTACCGGAACTAATGACCTGCCGTTAATGTGGCCGGAAACATTAATGAATCAATCAAGTCATAGATGCGCGATCAGATCGAACGATAATGATAGATTTCATTTAGAGGCCTGAAGAGCCTGCTTTGCCACATCCTGTAAGTGCCAGTGCCGTTGGCGGGCGTAGTACGCTGGTCGGTTCGCAGCGCGCACTCCGTTACGACCCTTGCCACGCCCCCCAGTAGCGTCGCTCCAGGCATCTGGTGCTGGGAACAACGGACAAAGGGGGCTTGCACACTGGCAGTAGGTCGTCTTCAGAGACGGGTTACGCTTCTGCTTTGCTGTCCGTGACTGGAGGGGCATTGTGGAGCACCACGGACAGTGGTATGTGGTATTCCATCTCACGACCTGCCAGGGGTGTACGGTTCGATAATCTTTAATGTCCTTTCACCAATAGCGTTCCTCACGGACACAGCGAGAGCTGCACGTTATGTTAAGAAGTTCCTGCAACCGGTGACTTTGCTGTTCGTGAATTCCCACTTTCGTACCGTATTTCAACAAGACAACGCTCGTCATCATAGCGCTCCCCATTCAAGAGTTCTTGAGATATTTGCCATTGCTACCAACATCTCCATGCCTCTCCCCGACCGAGAATCTTTGAGGTCCAATGGACAATGCAATCTCCAGAATTTGCGCGCTAGTTGTCTGGGATATCAAGGGAATTCATTCGAGACCTATAATATTCCCTGCCGCGACGCCTGGATACGTGTGTTCCCCAACATAGAGGACCGATATTATATTAATATGTACAGTAATGGAGCGTACAAATGTGAAAGTTTCATTTCGCGTATGTTTCTATCTCTCTGATGTCAATTATTCAATCCCACTTGTCCTTCTCGCTGCAGTGTTTTTATGACGATGAGTGTTTACCATTTGTAGAATACGAGAAATAAAAACGACTGATACAATCGTACTCTGCTACATCTTGTTATATTGAAATCCATGAATTTTGGGAGATATGTTTACTGCATAATAACAGTTTTTTCCTGCATCTCTTATTCTAATGCTTATCAATAACGGTATATACGTGGCCAAGACAAAATAATTGATTCTCAGCATTCCTGGGTCATCTTGGAAACATAAATGATAATGTAATTATACTGATACCTTCTTACGCCAGAAAACCACGTGAAACAAGAATAAGACAAACAATAAACTGAAACATTGAACATATCCGAATCACAGAAAGCTTTCCGGAAAAAATTGCCAGAATATTCACAAATTAAGTTCAACGACCGCTTAATACAGACAACTCAGAAGTAATACAACGACAAAGCCAATGAATGAAAGAGATATTGGCAAAAAATACTCTTCAGAATACCAAGAACCCCAATAACAAATTAAGGTGAAGAACATTTTGATTGAAATATTTCCTCTATGATAAGAAATTTCTAAGATTTCTGTAAAATATTTTTATAAATATCTTGAAAGGAAATGTAGTTAAGTGGTTTGCCATCTGTATATTTGTATAGTCCTATTCCATGACTTTCGTCACCTTAGTGTAATACAATGGCTGTTCTCATTTCTTGTTTGTGTTGTGAGAAAATGCCCCGGAAACAACGTGAATATTGTCCTGACATCACCTGCTCCTATCAAAATTCTCACTTTCACTGACTCGAATTTTTTAAGTACCATTACTCACAGGGTTTGCATATTGCAACGACCAAATTTGGAGAAGTGGGTACTCTATTATGCTTTCGGGCGAAAAAAAAGTATTGAGAAAAAAAATTACGGGCAAAATCGAACTTATTGGCCGGAGTCATTATTTCAGGTGAATTCAAGAAGGGACTACGAACGGCCATAAGCGGTGATAATTCGCTTGTATGATACCGCTTACGCAGCCAGTTTATATAATACAGAGGTACCAAATTGCATTTCCCGGCGAATCGTGAAATATTTAACAGCATTAAATGCATGCAACCGATACATTTTCTAAAACAGACGGTTTAGTGCTCTGAGAGCAGTGTGGGAGTTAGCCACTGGGCCGCAGTGAATCGCAGGGGCTGTGCGGATCCGAGGTTGCGGCCTGCGCGTCGATGCCGCCCCTTCCCCCTGCCCCGCCTCGCCGCGAGGCGCCGCTCGCCCGCTGTCGCGTCGGATTCTTCCCGTGGCGACGCTGTTACGCAAATTAGAGAGCAAGACCAACACAAAGCCCGGCGTCCAGCTCTCGCGCTCGCCCCGCCGCCGCCGCCGCCGCCGCCGTCGCCTCCGGGCCGGTTCGCCCACGTCGCCTGCTGACGCCGCCTCCCAACGACGGGGAGGGGTGGAGGGACGAGGCAGAGAGGCAGTTAGGTGGAACGGCAGGGATGGGGTATGCAGAGCGCGACATGGGTGTGGCATGGGAGAGGTGTGTCGTGAGTGAAATGTGGCGTGGACGATGTATGGCGTGAGTGGAATGTATCGCAGACAAAGTGAGACGTGGGTGAAGTGTGGCGCTGATGAAGTGTGACGTGGGTAAAATATGGCGTGGGTGGTGTGTGGCGGGGGTAAAATATGGCGTGGGTGAAGTGTGGTGGGGGTAAAATATGGCGTGGGTAAAGTGTGGCGTGAGTGTATAATGTGGTGTGGGAGGGTAGCAGCATGATTGGTCTGTAGCGTAGTTGGGCGAAGGCGAATGTGACGACGCTGGCACGTGACGAGTGGGAAGTGTTGTGGGTAGGATTGGCGTGGTTGGCGTGGTTGGGATGTGGTGTGGTTGGGACGTGGTGTGGTTGGGACGTGGCGTGGTGTGGGACGTGGCGTGGTTGGGACGTGACGTGGTTGGGACGTGGCGTGGTTGGGACGTGACGTGGTTAGGACGTGGCGTGGTTGGCACGTGGCGTGGTTGGGACGTGTCGAGGTTGAGACGAGACGAGTGGTACGTGGCGTGGGAGGGACGTGGCGTGGGAGGGACGTGGCGTGGGAGGGACGTGGCGTGGGAGGGACGTGGCGTGGGAGGGACGTGGCGTGGGAGGGACGTGGCGTGGGAGGGACGTGGCGTGAGGGACGTGGCGTGGAGGGACGTGGCGTGGGAGGGACGTGGCGTGGGAGGGACGTGGCGTGAGGGGACGTGGCGTGGGAGGGACGTGGCGTGTGGAGGACGTGGCGTGGGGGGACGTGGCGTGGGTGGACGTGGCGTGGGTGGGACGTGGCGTGGGTGGGACGTGCGTGGGTGGGACGTTGCGTGGGTGGGACGTGGCGTAGGTGGGACGTGGCGTGAGAGGGTAGTACCATGGGATAGTTGTGGTGTGGGAGGGACGCAGATTGGGTGTGCCCCACGAAAGAACGTGGGTTCAGTCGGTGGTGGCGTTCATGGGTCGGGTGAGGGGGGCTCGGGGCGTGGGTGGGTGACATGAGTGGGTCGTAATAAGGACGGGGCGGAGTGTGGATGGGACGTGTTTGGGGCCACAGGATCGAGGCGGGTCGAGGACGAGCGGAAGCGGGGGTGAGGCGGAGTGCGGGCGAAGAACCGAAAGGGCGAGGCGAGCGGGTGTGGGTTGAGGCGCCCGATAAAATAATTAGAGAAATAGGCGCGGAGTGCCGTTCGAAGCGCGCAGGGGAATTGAGGAGGGGAGGGGAAAGTAGGGGGAAGTTTGCGGGGGAGGGGCGCCGGCGGCGAACGAGCGTCGGTTCCGCCCGAAAGTTGCGCGGCGCAGAAAGAACGCGTCTTCATCGATGAATGGCGGCAATCTTGGGCCTCCGGCAAATCCGCCCCTTCCATCCCGCCCTCGCGTCGAATTCTTTCCTTCTTGGTCGGCTACTCCTCCCCGCCACCCAGGACCTCTCTCCGAGGCGGCCCGCGGAGCAGCAGCGGTCAGCAGGCTCGCTCTCCGCCGGAGTGGGTTACGCATTTCAAACTCATCACTTTATACTTAACTAGGGAAACCCGGCACACGTTGTTCTGCCCTTCATCTCCCTCTTTCACTTTCCCTCTCCCTTTCACTCTCCCCGTCTCTCTCACCATCTCTCTCTCTCTCTCCGCTTCTCTCTCTCTCTCTATCCGTCTCTACCTGTCCTTGTCTCAGTCTGACTCTGTCTATCTGTCTGTCTGTCTCTCTCTCTCTCTCTGACTCCGTCTCTCTGTCTGTATCTCTCTGTCTGACCGTCTCATTCACATTTAGTAGCAAATTCTGCACGTCTCTCAGCAGGTGGGGTAATATCGATAAGTGCTGGACCAGCAAAAATGTAATAGAACGTTCAAGATGATCTCACCCTCAGATTGGTTCAGTCGTACTTGAATTATAAATATTGTAACTAATTAATTATAAATATAATTGTTTATAAAAGAATTATAAATATTGTAACTATTGAATATAAATATTGTATATATATATATATATATATATATATATATATATATATATATATATATATATAGAGAGAGAGAGAGAGAGAGAGAGAGAAAGAAAGATTTAAGCCTCACAAATTCGGTTGGGAGGGTTTTATTGCCTACCTACCATCCTAGGATTCGTCTCTGTACTCTGAAGTCATCAACATTTTTTATTTCTTTACGGGAGTTACTTTGATATTCAGTTAATGGCTAAGTTCTAGTTTAATCAGGGATTTATTATAACATATTATTTTTATGACAGAATTCATTCTCAAAAGTTGTTTAAGGTAAGCCCTCTTAAAACATACATGCACACGATTACTTAAATAATCTTTTTAACGGAATAAATCTAAAAAAATCAAGTTCAATTTCTCTAAAAATCTAATCCTTATTTTTTCTATTTTAAACAAATTGAGGAGAATGTCAAAAAACTCAACAATGAAAAAATGTTGACCATTCTAATATTGACCACCCTTTTATTGAAGTTATTAATGTTGTCTTTGAGCAGTGAACTAGAAATGAGGAAAATTCTTTCTTTTTTTTCCACTAAATTTCAATTCCTAGAATATATCAGTATTCTTCGATTGCCTCGAAACTTCAAATTCTTAAATGTGAAAATATATTATGAAAATATGTATTATCGTAAATGCTATGTATTAATAGTAATAGAAAATATGTATTAATAGTAATACTCACTAGAGTAGTGAGAATAACGAGTGTTAAAAGTCATGGGGTAGAAGAATTCGAATGACGAAAAAATACCAAAGTTGTGATCCCGAGGGCAAACACATATATGACTAGCCTTTTATTTCCGGAAATGTGTGCTCAAACATTTTTTGACGCGAATTCCTGGTTTTCTGGAAACGAAAAAGAAAATCAAACACGAGCTTCTTTTTTTGTTTCTTCTGTTGCAATTGTCACTTTGCTCTTGAAGTAGAAACTACGAATGGAGATTCACGCCGTACTTTCCGCAAGATTATCTCAAATGGAATGTTCGTGATCCTCCTCATAATTGAGGCGATGTGATTGTCTCATCAAGAAGCTTTGAGAGGGAAGGGAACGTTAAAAGAATGACAAGATGGGCTTGAAATCGATATACAGTCAACGTGGCTTCTTGATAATATATTTTCTAATGTAGGAGGTAGACAAGCTTAAAGAAATAATGCACTAGAGGTTGGAAGAAAATGTCACTAAATGTACCTGACTATTTAAAAAAGTTACCGAAATATTTAAGCATTCCAGTGTCTCGGAGGATATTAAATATTGAGAAGAAACACACTGATAGACCCCAAGTAAATTTCATACGTAATAATTACCTCAAAGTATCAGCGTTTTTTGATAATATTTTATTCGAACATGCTATTTATTGCAAAAATTGTTTAAGTTTTGAGGTCTAGCTTTTCTGGAAACGTCTGTAAAAAGCAAATAATTATGTTATATAACAATACAGCTGAGTCAATTCAGATCCACCAGCTCATACTATCTACTTACAAAGCGAATACGGGATCGATCAGCATTCAATCATTGTTGAAAGCGGATTCGATGGTATAGCCGATTCGGTGGTACTGTTAGCGTACCGGGCTGTTATACTCAAGTTTGCGGGTTCAAATCCAACCGACGCCGTGGCGAAAAAAATCTTTCGTTCGGAGGTGAAGGAAAACCGTTTGTCCCATGTAGTAGATTTACTGCATGTGAAAGATCCTCAAGCCTTAAAGAAGCCTCTGAGCTAAATTCAAATCGCCTGTTCTGTCGCCCAAGACAATACCTCCTTTCTCCGCTAGATGGTGAAAGGAGCGTAGTGAAATTTTGGTCAGATGGAAGAGCGGGCCTAATGGTCCGAGTCTAGCCACGTAAAATAAGACATTAACTAAGTATGCAACTAGAGTTTGTTTTGAGCGACAGGAATTCGACGTGCGTGGACGAGTGGGAACGTTTCGAAGTGTGCGCACTCTGGGATCATTGAAGTGACACCCTCTTCCGCATGTTGTAGCTCGCCTTGGTGTGGGTGGAAGCTGGACATGCGGGCTCTCCCGCAGACTCGTGGTCTCCGGGAGGGTGTGGTCGCTGGTCTGACCGAACGGGCATGCGGAACAGGGCGCAAGGAGAATGGAAAGCAATTTCCTTCAGGGTCGCAACCCTCCTTCCTAGATAGTTGTGTATAAAATACCAAATACACAATTATACTCAAAATATATTGAAGTATATAAAATACCAAGTATACCAAATTGACAACAGTTTTATAGTTCAGAAAGGTTTCCCACAATTTACACTCTTATCGTCTGTGGCGCACTTGTGTCAATTGTCGTCGGATAGTCAGGAGAAAATGCCAAGTCCACGAAAAAAAATACTACAAACCAGAAGATGTTCCAAAACGTAGTACAGGACACAATCACTTCAACCAGAACAGTCCAGGGTGAAACGTACCTCGGCGTAACTCAAAGACACATGACTTTTCCACAAAACTATCCTTACTTTTTACTGCCCACTGTGACACGTGTTCGCCCTTATATATGGGCGCTGTTGCTGTCTTGAACAGTCGCCCCCAGCCTGGTTCTTTCAAAAACGCACGCTATGACCCCCCTTCCAAGCACGTGAGACAGATTTACAAGAGCGCCAAACGCAACAATAGAAATAGTTTTAGGCTAAAAATCTATTGTACTAGGTGCCGAAAATAGATTAATAAAAATCGAAACCGAAGAGAAAAATTTCTTGCATGGAGAGTGTAAATTGACATGAAATTAACATTTTGTATGTAAATTTTATTATATTACAAATTGTTTTCATAAAAACATGTCTATAAACTATTCGAAGGGTAGTAAATACTAATATATCTATGATTAATTTTTCCAATATAACATTGTAATAAGAACAATATTTTTATTTCTACTTCTGTGAAAGATGCGTATTTTTATGTCAAAATTAATGACAGTGCATTTATTGTCTCTTCGTCTTTTGATAGAGATCGCTGCCTGAATAATACGAAATTTTTATTTAATACAGATTTCAGATTCAGTCTAAATTTATGATTAGGAGCGATTTTCACTTTATTCTTTGCGATTTTAGTGTTCTGACATTTTGGGGTTTTTGGCGGTCTAATAGAAATTTTTAGAATCTAATGGAAAAAATAAGCAAATTTAGACACACTAAATGTTCTTGTATATTGTAAAAAACATGAAATAATTTTAAGTGTTTACATCAAAACGGTAAAATAGGTTTTGCTTAGAAATCCTACATCTAGTCATGAACCAACTTTATGTATCAAGGACGTCGCGTTATGTACCAGCGAGGCAAGTGGATTGCAATACCCGGATGCTGGCAATCAAATTACGGCCACTCCTTGTGTAGACTTTGCTATGAACCATACGAGGTCATGAGGGTATTACGGTATCGGGGTATTGCCGTTTTTCCTTGCCTTTAACCTTTCATTTCATAAACCACATCATATACATGATCATTAACCACTGCAACGTTTGTAAATAAGCCATCATCTTAAATCAACGCCCATACCGAATCCGGGAGACACAATGGGGGCCACCGCGAGAAATTAAATTACGATTTGCCTAACTTTCTGGCATTCCTTGGTTCCGAAACATGATGGTAGACTTTGGGATGTAATCTCATTGTCGAACAGAAATGTCTGCTTTCATCAAAGTATCGAGAGCAAGCCCGTGGTTCTCCAATTTCCTCTTCATCTTTTTGAAGCATTCGCCCATCACCATTTCATCATCAAACCGTTTCCATCATCTCATCTCATTCATTTGAGAGAAGATGAAATGTGTTGATAAAGGATATAATATAGTAGTTGAAGTGGCATTGTGATTGTGATATTTTCGAAATATTTTCTTCCTTATGACTCTTCAGCACCTTCATATCAACATAATACAAATATTCACATTTTATGTAGACCCTCTAGGGTGGCTCATAGACTAGACTTGCGGTGCGATGACAGGTACGAATATTGGTCGGGGCAAAAATAAAGTTGAAGCTTTCCATTACAACCCCCTCAGTTTCTATTACTATGAAACGAAAGAAACGCTCTCGCAGACCAAGTACGCTAGAGACGGTGAAGGGAATACATCCTGCTCGCTCCTTACCCCCAGGCGTGGATAAGAAATAAAACAAGGACCCACAAACATGGATTCTGGCTACACCACGTGTTAGAGAATTTTTATCTACATTTAGTAACTGAATTTATGCACTTTTTTGTTACCAGGGCCCCGCAATAAGAGTTTTTCTGTCAAAAATTCACCGTTTTTTTCGCGCAGCATTATATGACTTGTGTAATTTAATAATTTAATAATTATTTATATATTTATTAAATATATAATTATATTCAAAGTAGTATTGCATTGAAGTGTGGTGACGTTGTGAAGTGTGGTGCAGTATAGAAGTAGAAAGAGAAGTGAATTGCAAATGTTGTGAAGTGAAGTGTAATTAAAAAGTCGTGTAGTCTTCTATTTAATAGTTTAAAATTACTGTGCATATCAGCCATAAAATATAGTTAATGCTATTATTTATAGTATATTATTATAGTTATTATTGTAATAATAATAATAATAATGTGCATAATTTAAAGTTACATTGTATTAATATTTCTAATTGTAATATGTAAATTGTAGTGTTCTGCCACCAGGTTGTATAAACCTACCTGCAGGAATAATAAATATTTATCTATCTCTCTACTGGGTAAGCGGTAGCGAGAAAGTAAAACAGAGATCCGGACTTGCTACAATGCTAAGTGGCAAACGTCGGAATAATCCGACTCTAAAATGCCAAATACATACATATTTTTTATGGAAATAAATAACATGTTATAAACGTATGTGATATCAGCTCTTGAAATGATTGTTTCCCCGCAGCATCGCCGTTTTTCTATCCACCACCAATTCCGACCCAGTGCGGTCACCCCTCCTCCTTTCCTTCCTTCCCCGCATCCACCATTCCCAGCCCCTCACGACCCTTCACGCGGTCGGAAGGACCTCAAAATGAAATAAAATCCCTCTTCCTGAGTTCTCGTTGTGGCTGCCCTCAGCCGCTCGTCCTTGGCGTCCGCTGCTCACCGCTCGCTTCGCTGGGCCTTCGTCCCCCCCCCCTACCCGCCGTTGGCGATTGTTTCTTTTTTGACAAACAGCTGAAAAAATGATCGAATGCTTAGAGAATGCGCTGAATAATGAGATGTGATTTAAAGTGTTGTACGGATCGAGGTGATTCGGTGAAGTTAGCTTATCAAAACAATCGGCAATTTGACTTCTGTCGGTAGCGAATTTCCACATCTACGGCGAAACTCAGTATTCAGCCTCCGCGATTAATATTGTACATCCTTGAGTCTGACCAACGCAAACTTTTAAATGGTTTTTACACTAAAATACAGAAGCTGATTATCCTTACACACTTCAATCGCGCAAATACTACTGAAGTATTTATACTTAATTCAATACGCGCATTCTAGGCGCGTGTTGAATTAAGTATTGATCTGTGTGTTTTAGCTCTGTCAAATACGTACTCGCTCGACGCCGGCATACCGTCTCCGTTGCCCACCGCCGTCGCGCACTGCTCACCGCTGTTGATCGTGATAACTCAAAGTCAATATTTATAAGAACATATTTACTAGCAAACATAATCACTTACCTTTATTTAAAGCATAGTAATATCGATTGAAGAAAGCTGAAACGATTAAGCTGCATTTCCCATCATGTAACAGTGACACTACGTTATGTTTCCAAGAACTTGTCTCTGTATTAAGACTTAAGGCATAATACTAATCAGAACTCTGTCTCCACCTCCGCCAGCATTCTCATCGCCGACAACGTCGCCTGACTTCTCACACTAGCCCAACACCACTCGCCTCTCCAGCTGCCAGGGGGAGAAAAATTACGACTTTAAATCACTTAGCTAGAACATTTCCACCCGAACTTGTCATTCAGACTCGTTAAGACTCAGACTCATTACGTCAGTTGAAGAAATCGAATCAAGGTCAGGTGATTCGTAGTAGTAGAGTTAGGTATTTCCTACAGAATTTGAAGAATGTTTCTGTCTTTCCTGAGCATTGTATTGTACCTCAGCTTCTGGGTCAATGTCCCCCAACCCGATCAGATTCTTTGCACGCCTTACCTGATCCTTTGAGCGAATGATAAGATGGCTCCTTGTTTTGCTTCTGAACATAAATGTAAATTCACTACCTGTGCACGTTTTCTAAAGCACAGTAAGTAATATAGTTATTCAAATTTACGTTCTCCATTCTTGCGGCGGAAATGCGATTCCTTCGCAAAAGGTGATGAGAGATAATAGCCACAATCTGTAGCTGATTTGCCTTTGCAAATAGTTTTTATTACACGAGAGCGAATATTTTTATCAGTTCTTAACAAAGACGCTCGTTTCGTATTGATAATTCAATTCGTATGTGGATTAAGGTAACGATCCCAGAATGTAAGAAAACATGCAGAGAATATAGTTCTCCACGTAGTAGGTCACCCAGTTTTTAGCTGTTTCTTGACGTTAAATAAATCAAAAGCATGACTGTTGGAAACGGATGAGACCCCCTTCCCCTCTGCGCGCCGTGCCTGGCCGGCGCTCCCCGCCCGCTCGGGGGCGGAAGGCCCTTCCGCGAAAATACGCGTCGCAGGGCCGGGCCGGATTCGCGCGATAATTGGCAGGGGCGGGCGCGCCGTGTTTTGCGAGAGGGCGAGAGCGCGAAAAATGGGAAAACATCTCGACGGCGAGCGGCAGCCGAGGGCCGCGCGTCGCCGGGAACGGTGGCGACGTCGAGTGACGGAGCGGGAGGAGGGGCCGGGCTCAGATGAGGCGCGACGGGGCTACGCGGTTGGTGGAGTGGGCGTTGGCGGTGGAACAGAGGGCGGCTGTTGGGGTGGATTCAGACTGTAGTGGTGGGCAAAATGGAGGTCTTCTTTTTCTCTTCTTCTTCTGTTGCTCTATAACCTTTTGTGAGCCCCGGCTTTATGTACAACAGCATTCCATCGATTAATTGTTAGTAATTCAGGATGCGTCAACTAATAGGGTAATTAATCCCGTAAGTATAGTGTATGTTTTTCTCGAGAGCTGGCGGTGTTCTTTCTCCGCTGAATGTCGAGATCCAGCGCCGACCTACCGGCGGCCGGCGGTGTTTTCCCTAGTCAGGCATCTCTCACCAAGGGGGCACCGCCCCAGCCGGGGCAAGCACTACGCTTCCGACCGGTCTCCCGGCACGTGTGGTAGTGTAGAGCATGTTAGACAACAGCATTCCAGTTCCTTCTGTCTTCTGTTATCTTCTTGCGGTTTTTTCACCTTTTGATATTCAGGTCTCGCAGCGCATCACCTTTCCATCTCGTTTTTGGTCGTCTCTTCCTGTTTTGAGGAGAGGTAGCTCTTTCTAATATATTTTTAGTCGTTTTTGATTTCGGCATCCTTTCTATAGGTCCCAACCATCTAAGGCGGAGTCGGAGGCAAAAATTAAAACGAAGGTGAAAGCGTAGGAAGGGGTGAGGCAAAGACAGAGGTGGAGGTGGAGCTAGATACGAAGGAGAAGGCAGAGGAGGCAGTGGGTTGGTGGATAGCGGTGTCGACAGTGGCGTTGGTGGCGTCAGTGGCTACAGTGACAGTGAAGGTGACTGTGGGGGTGGATTGAGTTGGTAGTGAATACGAAAGCCAAGGGAGGCGAAAGTGATTTAGTTTCATTTATTTTAGTCTAAGAACAGTATAAACTGTATGTGACGTATGGGGAAGAAGTACAATCTGTGCACGTGAAGGTGGAGGTGAAGGTAAAGGCGGTGAGAGTTGCGAAGACGGAGGAAGGGAGGCAATATGATTCGCCGTGTATATTATTTTATTTTTTTGTTCAGCAATGGCTTTGCCTTATTTCTAAATTTATTGTATACAAAAAGAAAGTATGAAGTTCAGCAAGTGAGGTTTTAAACATGGTTGGCAAAGTAATTTTATGCAAAGAAACTCGGAAGGGGATACTTGCTGTCTCCTGCTTTAAAGTATATTTACTTCATTGGAACCATAATCAACGGTTTGTTCTAGGCGTTAATGGGACGAAATTTCTAGAAGATAAGGGTTTGCAAATGAATGTGTTTGATGAGAAATAGAATTGTCTCTATTGAGAAATCGTTGTAGAGAGCCTTATTGCATAAGGCAAATGGGATAAACATTTACTCTCGTAAGAAGATTTTTATTTAAAAAATTAGTTTATTTATTGTGTATCTGTTTATTATTGATCATACTAACCCAAATATGGAAAATTTCCAATGACGATTAGTACGACGAAATAATTATGTGGAATGCAAGGGCAAGGGTGGAGATTTGCATTGAGTTCTGTGAAGGTCTGAAAAGCTGATGTCCAAAACATGAAGTAAATTTCATTAGTTTCATGACGAGAATACTACATTAAGTAGTTTCAAATCAAAGTCATATATCCTGCCGAAGGATATTTTAAAGATCATTTAAAAGTAAACTTCAAAACTGTTTGAGATTTTGACACGAATGCGCTACTTTTGTTCATTTGGAAATAAAAGATGCTCCTAGATATTGAAACCCGTATACTACTACCCCATACGTCACATAGTGTTTATACTGTTTATGTTAAAATAAATCAAATCAAATATGCACATCGTTTCTTTTAATGCTGTTCTATCACGGAAATATCGTGATTATATCTCCATCTCTTAAACGAAAAAAAAAATCAACCCCTGAAAACTTCACCCTCTGAGGTGATACGATCACCAGCAAAGACTTCTTCTCGTGAATGGCTTAAGAGTGCATAATGTAGTAACTAGCAAACCTCCTCTCGAGCGGGGAAGAGAATTTGCCCATTTGGGAGCGTAGTGAGCGACGCCGCGACCTCTCAGCCGCCTCCGCTCCCGTACTCCCGCCTCACCCCACCCAACCTATTGGCCCCGCTTCGCTGCTCTGCCCCGCCCCGCCCCGCTCTGCCTCGCCTCTCCCCGCCACGCCGCGCATCTCCACGCTACTCTACGCCCCACCCTCCCCGCATTGACCCTGCACGAACCCCCGCGCGCCCACGTTCTATTCTGTCCGGCCACGCCCCTTCCCCGCCATGCACTGCGTTGGCCCGCCCCGCCTCTTCCCGACCCGTGCGACCCCCGCCGTGCCCCCGTGCCGAACGCCTAATGGCGCAAATGAGCCTAATCGCCAGGCGGAGCAGGCGCCCGGGGGTCCGCGCCCGGACGAGGCGGGGGAGGAGGACGCGTTAATTCAGTGGGGGAGGAGGGCGGGGCGTTGTAAAAAGCAGGGGGGGCGAGGCGGAACGCGGACCCGTCGGCGCCCTTCCCTATGCATGGGCCGCCAATTGGATTTGGTCCGCGGCCGCCGCCTCCGTCGCCGTCGTTGCCACCGCTCCGCGCCGACCGTCGCACCCAAGACGAGCAATTAGACACTCGCTCGGCCCTTGCCTCCCCGCCCCTCGCCCCGCCTCTGGCCCGCTCAGCCGCTCGCTTCGCCATGCATGCCGCTTGACGCCTCGTCGACGGACGGGCGAGCGGTGGCACCCCCTGCCGTCACCCCCCCCCCCCGGTGACATCCTCGCTATCCGTCCCTCGCCTGCCTCTTACTTCGTACTTTCCTACTCCTGATGATGGGAATGATCTTGTACGTTGTATTTTTGGCCACTTGTCAAAATATCAATGTAGTCCATTGAGTTATAAGCTACTTTTCTTCATCCAATTGACCAACACTATCTGTAGCTCGTCTTCTGAACTAAATGTAACGTTATTTCCTACCAACGTCACAAGCAATGTTTATTTATTGTTCTTGACTCTAAATAAATATATGGATGACATTACAAGGTGGTTTGCAATAGCGTCTTATACTGTAATCATTAGGTGGATATATTCATGACATAGCATGAATATATGAATATGAAGCGAGTTAAGAATTTGGTACTCGTCAGGGCGATCACCATACCAGCAATTTGCATGACCTGGGTAGATAGGCTGGGAAGCGGGATTCGAATCCTGATCGCTTCAAGTGGAATTTGGGGCAAAGAAAAGGGGTTCGCAGCATTGGACATCTCCATTCTTATTTCATCATTGCTGTTCGCACCCGAGAAAAGGTATTATAAATTCGATAATTTGTACTGATTAGTTGGCAACTGAGGTGAGTAGACGAGGGCCGAGAAAGACGACAATGGAAGCAGAGTTGAGTGTGGCGCCGGAGGTCGCGTGCGGGAGTGGTGGTGGTGGTAGCGGGGGCGGGGGCGGGGATATAGTGGTAGGAGAGAGGATGGGGACGCAGGTGTCCTGCTTTTACGTACTGCTTGAACTAGCATGAGGTACTCTGGGCACGGGAACAGATCCCAACAGTTATCGCCTCGCTTTAAAAATGTACTCGCATTAAAAATATCTCTTTTCATTATTTTTACAATTACATTCCAAACAGTGTATGATGTCTTTTGTCAAAACTAACGACCAGCAGCTCGTTTCGTATTGTGTGTTCGTGAAGTCTGCAATCGTCGCATCCCATAATATAAGAGTTTCAAAGTATAATAGGCAATAATATTTTATTAGAAAAATACAAGTATTCGATTATGCTATAATGATTTTTAATGTCACTATGTACGAATGTATATTCACTCTCTTTAAATGAACAGTTTTATTACACATATTGGATAAAAAGTGATGAGAATCTTGCTGTAATTTAAAGACGGTGATTCGGCGTGCTGTCATCTGTTGTGACAAAACGATGGACAATTAGACGAGTGCAGCGAGCGGAAACAGTGCACTGTTCCCGCAGCACTGCAGTGTGCAAATCGTTGAACTTCATAGCAATAGTGCAAGCGCCCTAACTTCATGTTTCCTAAGGTAGAGCAACGTTCGTGGTTCAAAATTGAAGTGACACGAAATTGGAGTAAGCAAGACTGTTTTCGGGAGTGCGTGAAGCATGTGGTGATGCAGACTTGCCATACTCTACAGTCGCACGATGGGTTTAAACGTTCAGATTAGGCAGAGATTATGTGAAGTTTAACTCCCGTTGAGGACGACCCCACATGGAAAACTCTAGTAGGCAATGGGAGAGTCAGTAACATCCTCCTTACTCACCCGATATGAACACCTGTAATTATGATTTCTTCAGGAAAATGAAAGAACCACTGCGAAGAACCCGGTAGAATACTAGAGAAGAAATTATTAATGCTGTAGGATGACCATTACGGGCAATCAACAGAAATAGACGCGCAGATGGTGTACGACGCCTTCCTAACATTTAGCAAAATGTCATTAATAAAGAAGGCGATTAAATTTAAGCGGTTTAAATGTAAATGCCTCAGACAATGAAGTAATTTGAGAGAAAACATTTTTCATTACCTTTTATATGACCGTAGTATTTTACACATTTTTTTCAGAATTCTCATTTTCGAACAGTTTTTAACAATTGTACTTCTTAATATAAACTTTGTTTATTCTTGAGGAGATAAAAAGGAAAGTCTTTCCACGTGGGCGGTGCTGGCTACCGTGCCGAGCCTGGCTTGCGAGTGAAGTGGGTTCGGGGAGAGCTGTGGGGGGACCAATGAGGTGTCGCCTCCGGGGGCGGGAATGTAGCGGGAGCCAAGAGAGATGTGTTCCAGTCCCAGAAATGAGGCAAGCAGGCGTGGAACCGCGGCAAATCCCTAATTGGAAATCGGTGAAGTAAAGGCACTCTGTGAAGAAGAGATACCGCAAGGCCCCTCCGAGGTAGCGAAAGTATAGCATAGCATTAAAGAGAGCGAAAGCAAAAGTATAGCATTAGACTCGAGCGAAATTTGGAGTAACAGACGTGTGACAAGTTCACTATGAGATCGCTAAGGCAGTGGTGTAACAGTGATCTCGGACCGAACGGTCGCGGGTTCGAGTCCCGCCTCATGCATGGTTGTATTTGTGTTCGTCCATATCGTCATCACCGTATCGTTTCATCTTCACAGTTACCATAACGTTAACTAGGATAGAAATCGCTAACGACCTAGATGTTGATACGACCTTAAAGAATATAAGAAGGTCACACTGGGAAGGAGTCGACACAAAAGCAGACATCGGGTTGCCGGTGATGGGTGGATGCAGGGAGTGACGGGGCCAGGGTCGTGGGGAGAAGTGGAGGGGAAGGGCGATCTACGAGGCGGAGGCGGGTTGAGGGTGGGGTGGGGGCGAAGGGGCGCACGGAGTGGTAATCAGCGGCGGGCGCTCCCGACGGCCACCTGCCGACGGCGGCGCGGTGCGGTTCCGGCAGCTCCCGGGGCCGCTGCGGCGGGCGCCCAAGTTTTAATCAGGACCATGAATAATGCGGTGGCAACGGCATGCGGCCGGCGGCAGCGGTGGCGGCGTGGCCGGCAGGGATCCCATCCTCCCGGCCACGCCCCCTGTTGCCGACGCCCGCGGCCCTCACGCCCCCACACCCCCACGCCTACCGCGTCCCCGTTACATCGCTCTGCTTCACAGCCACGCCCCGTCCCCATCACGAGTCCGCTCCCAACACGTCCCCATTTCCGATCTCTGCTCTTAGTGCCCTGCGATACTCCTTTCCCCGCCATGCACCCGCACCCACCCGTCAGCCCTTTGGACCTCCTCTCCGCCTTCCCCCCACGGCCGCGACACGACTCTGCGTCGTCCCTCACTGCAATGCTCCATTCCCTCCGCGAATCCGCTTCCAAACGCATCCGCAATTCGTACCTCCGGATCTCTGATCTGTTTCCAACCTGTGATATTCCCTCGCCACGTGACCGCACCCATTCTGTCTTCTCTAAGGACCTCCTGTCAGCCTTGCCCCTATGGTCCCGCCACGGCTCCTTTCAGCTTTGCCCCTATGCTCCCCGTCACATCTGCGCTGCTTCCCTGGACCGCCATTATCGCCACGCCCGCCCCGCTCCCAATCCCTCCCCGCCATGTCGCTCGCACCCTATCCCATTTGCGTTCCGCACTGCCTCCGCCCCGGGACTGCTTCCAGCGTCCCACTCTCGGACCCGCCTCGGGATCTCGCTCCGCTGCTCTTCGCCACCGTCCCGCCCCCACGCCTCCCGCGATTTTGTCCGTCCCCGTTGAGCACTTGCTGCGGACTTGCACCATCTCTTCTCTTCGTCCCGCTTCCTCCTTTGCGTCTTCTCTCGCGAGAGGCTTCAGCCTCGACTCCCGTTTCGCAAGTCTCCTCCGTCGCACGAGAAATCTATTAGTCCGTCTCCCCGCGCCTCTCCCGGCGGCCGTTGCCGCCACCGCCGCCGGCGTTTGGCATGTCTGTTGCGAGTCCCCGGCCTCGGCTAGGTAATCTCCCCGAGAGGGCGCGAGGAGAGCAGAGTAGTTTGCGTAACTTGGGAGTTGGAGTGTGGCGCGCGCGGTACGGTTCTAGAAAATACTCTTCGTGCTTACCCGTTACCTTACAACCTTTGAAGCTTTCTCCCTACGGAAGAAAAGGACAGCACTGTATGGTACTGCTGAGACTCGCCATTGTGGGGGTTTTAGACACGCGACTACTGTATAAGAATACCAACCGTTTACTGTTTTGTTTTCAATTTACAAGTTAAAATTATTTTTTCAACTTTTCTTACTTTTCTGTGTAACTCACGATCGGAGAACACAGGTGTTTGTCATTATATCGAGCGAACCAAATAATAACAGACGTATTTGCAGGAAAAAAAACATGAGATATAAGTTGGTGTAGCAAGAGTTTATTCTTTGGTGACGCGCTGAGACCCACAGGTAACACAGACACGCTCTATAACGAAGGCCAAGAGTTTTCACTAGCTGCTAGAATTACACTTGCAGAAAATCTTTTTATAGCTTCGGGAATAGAATCCTGATGTAATAGTGCTAGAACACATCGTTACTTTATTGGTAACAGAAAACCCCCTGTATAAAAATTCAACTGCATCTGTAGGCGCAAGGTTTTTTCCCCAAAATACAATCAATAAGAATAGAAAAAGAGAAAGAATGCTATCTGATGAAAAATTCATGTGAGAAATTTCTCAAATTCAGAAAAGGAAAAACGCAACGTGAACCAGAAAAAAATTGGCTTGTGTTTAAATCAGAAATCATGACATATTTAAAGAAAAAGAGAAAAAAGGTAGAGAAGATCCCCAAAAAATCGGAGAAAGGAAGTTAGACGGTAAATGTAGAAGACGAAAAATAAACAAAATATAGATTAAAATCAGTAGATGAAATTAAAACGTCATATTGCAGAGCATGTAGAAGCTTTTCATAGATACAATTACATTCTTAAATCGTATTCATAGATGTCTGCATGCATCATTTTATGTAAAATAGAAAATCGGCTGTTTCTTTAAACCTCCTTGAAACATAGCACTGAGTCAACTTTAGTTAAAATAACAATAATAATTGCTGCTACTGCTTCGGCATTCGTCTGGTGTTGATCGGAGAAACCCCGGAATACTACCGATCAGACCAGCCGGCCGCTAGAATTCTCCTCTAGACAGCGACTGAATTCGACCTAGCTGAAAAGCTAGTGTTGAAAATCCTGCCGCCGCCGGGACTCGAACGTAGGCCCTCCCGGTCAGAGGCACTGCAGGGACATCAGTTGATGCACTGGCCACCGCTTCCGGTGCGGGGCGGGACGGGGTGGAGCGGGGCAGAGCGGACCAGAGCGAGGCGGAGTGCCGCAGGTCCGGTGTGGCGCGCGGGGCGTAGTGCGGTGGAAACGAAAGGCTGCGCGGAGGAGCAGGGCTGGGTGTCCGACTACTTGTCGCTTCGCTTGAATTATAGGAGGATTCATTGACTGATGTTTCCAAGTGCTCTAGCAATTAGTCCCGTTAGTGTAGTGAACATTTCATCCAGTAGGTGGCGGTGTTCCTTACTGGATGGTAAAATCTGGTGCCAAGATACGCGTCGATTTGCGGGGGATTTTCCCCATTCAATATTTTTAAAAATAATCAGCTGTATGGGCGACGAATAGACTCCTCAGAAGTACGGACGACGTGCGATAAAATAAGACATTGAGGAATTTAGAAATTGAAACAGAAAATAAATATCAGAAAAATGAATATTTAAACGGCATGGTTACAAATATTACAGTGATTTAACTTGCACTCATCTGCAAAATTTAAAAAGCAACAATTCAAGAAATTTCTGATTGCGAAGTAGTTGTAAAAGTATGCTAACCTGCAGTAAAAGAAAATATCGCAAGATAAAACATAAATCATCAATGGCTAGGACGTTGCCATAATATTGTGTACTGTTATTTATATATTACATATCGCAATTTTTTTGTAAATATTTGATTTTTAAACGAGTTAGCTTTCTCAAATTTAGGTTGAATTAAGTGATTTTAAAACATTTTAGAATTTATAAGTGTTATGAGATGTTTATTTTTACACTTCAAATTATTTTCCTCAAAGTTGGTAATGGTACTGCTTAATACTCAATTAGTAAAATTCACACAAAGTTTAACCGTACATGTACTTGTGAATATCGATTTGCATAAGATTTTATTCTAAGAATATGATCATAAATTGATGGTTATTTTTCCTTTATATTCGTCCAACGGATAATACGTCGCATGACACCAAATTAGTAAATGCATGATGTGCCATTCTATTTCTTTTTAAAACCTAGATAATTGTTTCGACTCGTATTAGCGATATTCAGAGACATGATTGTAATGCAATTTGCTTTTCTATTCTACTTAATTTTTTTATTTCTGAAATCTATGTTGTTTCTTTAAAGTAGTTTCATAAAAATGTTTTAAGGAAATATTTTTCACTTTCACAATGTTTTATAACTTTCGGTGTGAACATAAATTTAGTTTCCGCAAGAACAGAATATCTCGTTCGTGAAGTTTGTGAGCAAAAGAATTTTTCGTTCCTATGTTTTACTTTATCTTTCGAGAGGCAGAAAAAAGTTCTGAGAACACTTGGTGTAAATCAAATCAACATATTTCCATTTTTATATTCAAATATATGTATTCACAGCTTCGCATTTTCGTAGTGAACGAATAAGTGAACAAAGGAACACACTAGAGACAGAACGGTAGTTGTTCTTCGCTTCTCTTCTGTTAATATTAGTTTTGTTTCAAGGACTCGAACTCATGAGTCCATTGCTGGACATTCTGAACATCGAGCATTGATGCGATTCATTTCTAAACATTTGAGCAAGCGCGAATAAATAATGATTAAGTTAAAACGCCATTTTTGGATAGATAGGATCGTTCATCTCAAGTTTTTATTTTCTTTAACAAATCATGGGTCAGGTCAGGACCTTTATGCTCTTAGCGTATTTCGGTGTAATGTGTTTGACCAATTTTCTAATTTGCTGATACTCATTTTATTCGTATTGGCTTATTCCTTATCCTTCATCTATCATCGTTTGTAATTCATAGGAATGAAAAGTTGCATAACGCTATGCAGTGGAATAAGGGTGAACGAAAGTACGAAAATATCAGATAAATACTCATAGCATACCCTGATTACAAATATTTCTCTTTTCGATTTCGAATCCTATTTAATCATGTACTCTGTTATCCGTCACGGCTCTGAGTCCTCAGTTTTTTCTTTCTTGAATATGCTGTGCCTCAGTCGAACAAGAATCACTTACACCCCATTTGTTCATTAAGTGAATACTTCTTCTAAGCCAAGGCTGGAATCCATTGAGAGTTGCCTATCTATCTACTTATCTATTGAATTGTAGCTAGGTTTCATTATAATGTATTTAACCTACATTTGTATTATATATTGACAGTCTTCTGAGCATTGGGACTGAGCCTTATATGATGGACTTAAACTAAACAGATCAATAAATAAATAAATGGTAGGTACCCCTCGATAAGGAGAGGAAGGAATCGGATTACTGGGCAGTCTTCCATGATGGTATGGTTGTGAGGAGTAGAGGTGAATTGTGGGAAAAGAAGATTGTTAAAATGGAAGAATAAGCACAGAATAGTGGAAATGGTAAAATAATACAAAATCCCTTCGTCTACCTTTATTTGAGTGAAAAAAGGAGAGTGGTGTGTCCGCTATGGACTTGCTGAGATCTATCTTTTGAACCTATCTTGAACATTGATTTTGGTGATTGAACGCAATCAATTACGTTCAACATAGCCGTGATATAAGATGTATAAATCTTTTTAACAACAATATATGTATTATTCATACTATTTGATGTAGCGTATACTGCAATATTTAGAATCATTGGATATTGAGTGCAGTTATTACGATAGTGACGAAGCAACACTGTTTCACTAATATTTTTTATGTCAAAAAAAGTTTAAAACAGTGACGTGCATGTTCTTTAATGAAACGAGCAGCATCTCAACCACAGCATTCCAGCATATAAGCCACAAAAGGCAAACATTATTCATTTGTAATACTATTTATACAGTGATAATGGGTAAAACAATGTAAACACCTTTGTGTTTGCTGCTGTGCTGTGCCGTACTTTGCTGCTGTGTTGTTTAAGTGCTGAAAGAACAGTTGTATGTCATAACAAATATACCATATTCCGGAAAAGTTTCCATTTCAATTTGACTGAATAATCAGCCGTTTTTCCGTTTCGTCAAGGTCGAACAATACGCCACCCAATTCTGCTCTCTTGAATGTTGTTTTACAATGCTTTTCGCGAGCACTGAAGTCACCATTTAAATTTAATTTGTTCAAAGAACTTACCGAAGTCCAAAGAAGTCACCATTTAAATTAATATTTAAAATCATCATGCACGATTTAACAATAATCGATAAGTAAAAATCATTCTTTATGAATAATCATTTTCGATTATTGGAATATACACTTTGAAAAGAAAATTAAAATTAATTTTACTCATTGCCATTAAAACATTTGTAACTATGGTAATTTCATGATTCTCATTAAATTCGTCTAATGAGAGTAATAAATATGAGCATTTGTGGTTGTGACCTCATCTATAAGTGATTTTCCATCCAGTTTTTCTTGATCGACTGAGTAAATGTTGAGACGGTCTCTTGATTTGCTTCTGAATAGATGATGCAACTTTTATCACCTCAAAACTCATGTACTTTTAACTTTTCGCGTAAAATACCGAGAAATAAAATAAAAGGTCAGACGGCCATCTGCTCTGAAATCTTCGCTTACATTTAGAAAGCGTGCGAACACCCAGTAATGACGTCACAGAACATCCAGTTGGATACAATTGCTCTAAAGTGTGAAGTGCAGAGAAGAGTCCTACCCTTTTAGAAATTACAATTTGGAAAAAAGCTCTTCAGCATGAATTCGAAAAGTCTGTGGAGGTATAGAGAAAGAATATTGACGTCGCGTTTTAAAACGCGGTCATTCCGCCAGGGACGAGAGCGCAGAGTTTCTTTATGGCGACATTGGTGGGGGTGAGCGGCAGCGTGCGGCGCGCGCTTTATTAGGGAAACGGAATTAAAGTACGGACGCGCAGTACACCTGCAACCGCCCGCACTCTCACCCCTGTTGCCGCTCCCACTTGCGGTCCATCTTCCGCTCCTGCTCCCGATCTCCTTGTTCCAGTTGCTGCTCCGCTCACCAATTTGACCTGCTCCCACTCCTTTCCCATTGCTGCTCTCGTTCCTTCTTTCGTTCCTGCTCCGGTTCCTGCTCCCGTTCCTGCTCCCACTCCTGCTCCCACTCCTGCTCCCACTCCTGCTCCCACTCCTGCTCCCACTCCTGCTCCCACTCCTGCTCCCACTCCTGCTCCCACTCCTGCTCCCACTCCTGCTCCCACTCCTGCTCCCACTCCTGCTCCCACTCCTGCTCCCACTCCTGCTCCCACTCTTGCTTTCACTCCTGATCCCACTCCTACTCCCGTTCCTGCTCCCGTTCCTACTACCGTTCCTGCTCCCGTTTCTGCTCCCGTTTCTGCTCCCGTTTCTGCTCCCGTTTCTGCTCCCGTTTCTGCTCCCGTTTCTGCTCCCAATCCTGCTCCCACTCCAGCTCTCGTTCATGATCTCGTTCCAGCTCTCGTTCTAGCTCTCGTTCCTTCCCCGCTCCTGCTCCCACTCCTCTCCCGATCGTGCTCTAGCTCCTGCTCCTGTTCCTGCTCTAGTTTTTGCTCTCGCTCCTGCTGTCGTTCCTGTTCTCGTTCTTGCTCCTGCTGCCGCTTCTGCTCCCACTCCTGCTCACATCTCCGCTCCTGCTCTCGCTCCCGCTCCTGTCCCTGCCACCGTTTCTACACTCACTCCTGCTCCTTCTCTATTCTCTGCTCTACCTGTCTATCTCGATCTCGCTCGCACTATTGCTTCGATTCTCACTCACTCTGTCGACCGGTCCTGGGTCTTAGGCTCTCGGTTCCCTTTTTGCCTCACGTTCCCTCTACGCAACTTCTGATCGTGCAGATATTGAATTGCAGGAAATTTTGCGCTATGAATAATAAAACGCATCACCAAAGCTTTTGTAAAGTCCTTGTAATCGTAATCGATAAATTAGCAATTATGTATTCAGCTTACCCTTTATTGATTTGAAATAGAAGGGACATGAAAAACATACTTTTTGCGATTTCAGACTTCTGCAATTGTGGCCCTTCTACCATATATATATAGGAAACTACTGACATTTCCCATTAATAAAGAAACCACATTTAAACAACCTGCGAACATAATAATAATAATAGTACTACTAATACTAATGTTAATAATAATAGTAATACTAATACTACTACTAATAATAATATGAACAAACAATTGGAATTTGCCTACGTAGTTCAGAAAGCTCGATTCCAGTGATGAAGAAAATTCTATTCTCAAATAAAAACGTTTAGAGAGTCTCATTAATTATTTTTTGTTACATCCACTTACTCTTCATGCCAGCAAATTTTAATTGTAATAATCAGATTCCTATAATGTTGAAAATTCGAATTTTTAAAATT
The DNA here is from genome assembly GCA_011170035.1 of Teleogryllus occipitalis. Taxonomy (NCBI): domain Eukaryota; kingdom Metazoa; phylum Arthropoda; class Insecta; order Orthoptera; family Gryllidae; genus Teleogryllus; species Teleogryllus occipitalis. The sequence goes on from BLKR01010202.1 coordinate 53,753, forward strand.
AAATAATAGTTTGCAGAAAATTTTAATAGTCAACGCCTATCTACAAAGTTTCATGAAAACAAGAAAAATTAAATTTTCCTTTAAAATTGAAATATTTGGAATTTAGAGAAAACTGGAACAGGTGGATTTCGATTCCATTAAAAGAGATGTCAACTGACAACAGAAGAAGGATATTTACAGATGGTTTTGAAATCAAAATCATTTTAAGCAGAGAAAAGAATGAAATAAATTAATAGTGAATGCGTAGATTTAAAGAATTCAAGATTTCGTTGAACAATAATAAATTTAAAATAATTTAAAACAGTATTTTAACTATGGAAATGAAAAACGTAAATCATTGAGTTCATTTACTCTGGTGAGGTGTATACTTGTAAAAATTATATTCATCTATAAAGGAATATTTTGAAGTAGGATTGGTAGTATCATTTGCAGCCTTACCTGTGTTCATTTATTTTTACAAGTTTCTTTCGCATTTTAAGCAGTTTTCCGTCCATTTACTACCTTCATTCCCCAGAGTAATTTAATAAATCCACTCCCGTCGACGCAAAACTTGGTCGAGAATTTCTTCATAATCTAAAGCAATCCATTCTTGTGTTTGTAAACACCATTTAAATCAAAGAACTTTGTTACCCTTCCCCAATGAAGTCGTCATAAAAACGTTGAGAGGACGAATCAACGAGTTTCCTCTGGCGCTCGCAGGCGCTCCGAAGGGCCTGCAGGCTTTGCGGCGAAGCGGGGGAGGGCGGGGCAGGGCGGAGGGCGGGCGGCGGGGTGTGGACGAGACGAGGGCGCGGGGGGGGGGGGCGCTGAGCCACCTGTTGCGCTTACTACCGCCGCGCCACCTCCCCCCGCTGCCGTTCAACCCCGCTACGCCACCGCGCTGCGCCCACCCCACCCCCGCCTTGCCCCGCCACGCCCCAGCCCCGCTGGGCCGTCAAGCCGCCGAGCGAGAGAGGCGCAGCTTTTGCCGTCGAGGCTGGCGGGAAACGACGCGGCGCGGCACGGCGCCGACAAAACCAAAGGCCTGGTATTACGAGCGCCACAAAACGCGAGTTCGCGCAGCGCAAGGCTACACGAAATCCATTTACGTGTCCAATGTTTACCACGCAAAACATGGTTCATTCACGTTCATAGAATTATCTAGATTCACCCCGCCCTCTTCAAACATAAAGTCAATAATAAGTACATTATCATACAGATGTGTTTCAGAATAAATGTTACAAATTTCTAAAGCATGAAGAGGGTTGATGATGATCACTTTTTACCGATGAACATGTGGTAGGAAATCTCATATAACGACTTCACACATGTGTATTTGCCCGCGGTTGGCAGAGAACTTATCTAGGACTGGGATTAGTCAGATATTCTTGCCTACCAACTGGGGGCAAATTTTGCACGAGCAACTTCGTAGTACGAAACTTCCATCACATGATCATTGGCGAAAAGGGGATCATCGTTGACCACCTACCTGAGCATGTCCTATATCTTTGGATCATTTATTCTGCGACACTCTGTGAAGAGTTTTTGTCGTCATAAGTAATATTTGATTTTGTTTTATTTTATTTGTCTATGTAACATACTAAATAAAAAGTCATTTTAGTTTACGTCAGAATAAATAGTTTTCTGCACCTCCACCGGGATCGTTCACGACAGTACTCAGACAAAATTTATCTTGTAAGCCAGGGGCCCTCAATTTTTCTCCATCCATGCACCGACTACAAGCTCTGAAAGATTTCGTGCACCACCTGAACGAAAAGCCCTTCAAAACGTGACAAATAATTGGTTTAGTCTTGTAAGTTAAAGGGTTTTTACAAATAAAATGTTTATTGCATGCTCAGATTCAAACTATCATTACAGACCTTTAAATGAGGACAAAATGCAAAGTAAAGAGCAGAACAAATATACCTCCAGCCGAAGAAAAGTTTGTTTTGGTCATACACGAAACACTAATCAGCCTTATTGCTTTGTTTTTCAGTAAGTAGGACATCAATATTAAGATCAATATCTCTAACTTTCAATATAAAATTTTCCGCGTTCAGTTTCAGTGTTTTCAGCTTGTGAGAACACAGCAATAATACCCTTTATGAACATCCGCCAGAAATTCGCTAATGGTGTTTTAAGGATATATATCAGAGAAAATCGCTCGTTAAATAGATTATTGACTCATTGCCTTTACCATTGTGCGTAATATTTACTATTGAAGTAGTCATCGTACGATTGAGAACCGATGTCCTAGTGGTTAAAGAGATATTGAATATATATAGTTAATGTGGTTAAGTGGTTAATTGAGATATTGATATATATCAACTATTAACAAAATATATAAATTAAGATGCGTCTTTAACTTTTCGAATACAGTCACAACAATAATAACAAAAATAACAATAACAACAACATCAATAATAATAATAATAATAATAATAATAATAATAATAATAATAATAATAATAATAATAATAATAATAATAATAATAAACCGAGCGGTGTGCTTTAGTGCGTAGCGCGCTGACTTTGCAGTCAGGAGGCCCGGGTTTGATCTTCAGGCCAGCCATTCTGATCGGGGTTTTCGTTGTTTCCCTGTCACACAGGCGATGGTTCAAAAATGCCACGATCACCTGTCGTTATTATCCTATCAACTCATAATTCATAATTCAAGGCTTAACATTCTTGTCTTACCAAGGGATACAGTCGAAAAATCTGATCTCCGTAATTTTAGACTTCTCTCTCCAGGATAGAATATGACTGGGCCTCGGAAGAGGACGTGTAGCGTGGTCAGACATGGCCCATACGCTAATAATGACCATAATAATAATAAATATTATAATAATTAATATAATAATAATAAGTATTATTATTATTATTATTATTATTATTATTATTATTATTATTATTATTATTATTATTATTATTATTATTATTATTTAATACACCAGTAAGCAATTCGAGTAGTAAGTGACGGGTAAAAGAAAGAAAATTATTTATACTAATTTACTGTCCACATATATGCAATGTTCTGAAATTATCACCTACCAACGCCGTTATGAATATGATCAGATGATGAGTGATGGATTTTATGAATCATATGTTGCAAATTATAATGAAAAAACATACAAAATGAATTTCCGCAAAGGCATTATGAAGGTTACATTTAGATAACATCGTATTTCTTCGTGCGTAGTGAGTGATCTATTAGATAAAACAGTCACTTGGGAAGGAAAGGAATGAATGTATGAAAATGCGTTTTGAAGAGAGGGAAAATCGAGTTTCCTTATTGTTTGTTGAATGAAAAATGTCAGCAGTTAATAAAGCTTATCGTCATAAAAACCCATCTCAAATACCTGCTTTTAACAACCTTTCAACAAGGGGCTGTCTTTCTAAATTTCAGCGAATAGACTTCGACCGAGCAATGCTATTGATTTTCAACTATGAACTGCCAATTAGGATATACAAATGGACTATGGACTATATACAAAATATTCATCATGATTTTCAGTTCTGAAACCTAACTCGATACACATGGTGGGTAATTTTGGGTGTAAAGAACACAGCAGCACGTTCTGCACAAGTATATGAAAAAATATTTATTATAACATTTTTCTGAGAAATGTTACCTAACTGTTCTCTACTTCGTTAATCATTTACTTCTCATGTATTATGATGTTTAGAAGGTTACTCTTATGGGTCGAATATATTAGCATAATTACTAAAGGGCAAATCTGTAAGCATAACTATCAAAAAGAAAATCTACGTTCTTTAGATACCAAAAAAGAAAAAAACAGTGAATTGATGGAACAATGGTGCGAATAATTACTCTGTATGGCAGCAGAGCGTGACAAAATTCTGTCAGTCTCCGGCGACCGTAGTGCAAAAACTTGAACTTGTGATTCAGGGTACGTAAGGAAATCGCCAATGTTCCAATGATTTAAAGACGTTGATGGAATTCTCAAAATTATGCAAAACACATTGTGCTATTATTCGTGTCCTTTGGGACGAAAAGGCCGAGAAGTTTTTAGTGAAAGAAATTATAAACCATTTGCATCGTATAATTAAAGAAAAACTACATAAGCCTTTAACAAATGTCCTTCAGATTTTGGGTCAGTGATCACACGATCAGCTTTTTGTCCAGTTTCTTTTGATCCTTCGAGCAAATGATATGATCCACTGCTTTGCTTCTAGACGTAATGTAGTTTCAGATACGCGCAAAATTTGTGAAGTTCTGCTAGTTGCGGGAGGAGTAGAGGAGGTTTGATATTGACAGCAATAATGTTACGTCAAATATTTTATATGTTTTGAAAGATAATGACAGAGAAGTAAATGATCGGGAACAATGGTTATTCTCGTCAATCAATATTTTTTGACAATTGAGGTTGAACTCATAAAGGGTTTAAAGTCACCAAGTTCAACATCAGACGTTTCCTCAAACATTTTCAAGACAATGTTTGTTTCCGAAACTTCATCTTATGAAAATCTCAAAATAACCGGCGAACAAATAATATTCAACACGTTTAGATGAATTTCCAGATTCTTTGAATGCTTGTGAGAAGTTTTTTAAAAAAATTTGTTGCGTCTTTGTAATAATGCAACGCGTCTCGATAACCTCATTGGGCGTTGAGCGCTTATTATTACTATGATAAGAAGTAATCCTTCGTTACTTTTATATACGTCGTAAGTCGAAGTCCATAAGTCGTTGTCAAGAGGATCGCCAGGTAACATTTCTGCGTACGCGCCTCTCTCATACGCGGTCCTGCGTCACTACCCAGCGGCCAGAATTGGGAAGGAATTAAAATAGGGATAGGGTTTAGGACACTTCACTGGGATTAGACTAGCTCTTGTGAGGCAACCAAACTCGTTTTGGAGGAACAAATTTCACATGAGATACGACAGGAATCGAACCCGGACTTCAGTGTTGAAAGGCTAGTGACTTCGCTATTAGCTGGGAGTGAGTCTTGTCTGTGGAAACCTCAGCCAAATCGTAGCTTCTCGGCATGAATTTATAAAATCAAAATCTAAGGAGAATAGTCATATTTTCTTTTCTTAAATACGTCAATTAGTCAATGAATAACAAAGAAGCACCTTTTGGAATACTTTTAGATCTTTTAAAAGCATCTGATGACACTGGTCGTAACATTTTGCTTTAAAATTGTGGTATTGCTCTGGATTGGTTATATTTGCATAACTATCCCCAAGAGAAGAAATTCCGCACTGGAATGAAGGGACATTATTTATTCACCTTTCCAATTAATTGAAAATTGCACATGGAGTTCCGTAGGGATCTGAGCACCAAGTAAAATCTTTTCTGCTGCATAACTGTTTCTATACAATTAGATACTGTAGTGAGCATCACAAAGGAAAGTAATATTGATTTAAATAATTATATTTAATATAGTTGTTCCGATTTGATGATCTTTTGATCACATTCCGAGATGGTTTCTTGTTTTCCTTTTGATCGTAGCTTCACTATTTATGCACGTTTTGTAGCTTTGATTGAGGAAGTAATATTTCTCCATGTTGCCGCGACAGTAAGTCAATTCCGTCTGGGTGTATACGATAAGGAATAACAGCTAAAATCTGTAGCCGATTTGCCTTTGAAACTGGTTTTTATTTTATGGGAGGAAATATATTCTTGTCAATTCTTCCCCAAAACACTCGTTCCTACATGTATTCATATTTCAAATTAATATGTATATGAGTTAGGGAAAGAGATCCCGGAGCTCAAGAAACTGTACAGATTGCACATCTCCCCATAGTACGAGAGTTTTTAACTGTGTTTTCACGTTAAATAAGAAAATGTTGTTCGTCGGCGAAGCAAATACGTTTTCGAGAACGTTTCGTTATTACTCGTGGGCGAAAATTTCTAGATTTCAAATGCTTCCAATCACACTCGTCAATAGCTTTATCACCAATAAGTAATTCAACTATGAATAATAAGTAATTCAACTGTAATTAAATTATGTCGTCATAATAATGTTTTTCGTAAAATAAGAAACTTAAATGGCATGTATTGTACTTCATATTGTAACTGATGTTGAGTATCTTTACTTCGGAAGTTCTTTTTCAGTTCGAAAATGTAATCGATATAAGTGCGCGTACGTACTGAAGCTATTAAAAGCCTGCATGTTCTATGAAACAGCTAATTGGCGTTCCGCAAGCGCGAATGTGGGTGTTACACTATCATATGAACATCTCATCAGCTTCATTATTTCCGAAAGAAGTGCCGTTTGCCAGTGATGAATTAATATCGATGCACTCGTAGAGGTTCAGTCGCTTATCTCACATTTCCTAGTAATTACTTTTGACGTACGCCCAACTAGGTGTAGTTTCACGTTGTATACTGGAGAAGCATGGAAGTGCCTATTTTGCGTAGGTGAATTATTGGGTAAATATTGTTCTGCGGTGTTCCTTCAGCCTAAGATCTAGCGATCGTCATTTTGACAGTGAAACTTACTCTTCCTTCGAAGTAATAGTGGAGCGTAAAAATGGCAGGTCTATTGTCACAATGCCATCTTGTAGTGGACTCAGGAACTCCTAAGGTGATGATCAGTTGTAGAATTTGGCTAAGAGGGTTATTTGTTTTTTGTAGATATTTGTATAAAGAAAATTTGAGATGTTGGTCTCGTTTTCTCATTCTAGGGAAGGAGTATCGAAATTTTGTGCCTTTAAAATTCACGACTTTTGTCGGGTTTTAACTCGCAAATATCAAAGCAAACAATCAAAGGTACAAAGATAGAGTAACAAATTTTTATTTTAACCGCAGTTCTTTTAATTTCATAATGTTAATAAAATATTTTTAAGTAGTCATAAAAGCACAAAATGAAGTTGACTATTACCCAATGATAAGAAATACCATTCATTGCGATCTGCAAATGCTGAAATTAGTACTGCCTACATCACTTCTCCATTTATTTTGATTTATTGGTCTAAAAATTACAGAAACATACTCTATCATTAATTATAACTTTTACTCATATTATGATGACACTACGATCTCACCTGATGAAAGTATCATATACCATCTCCTTCTGGTATCTTTACCATCTTACCTACAAATAAATAGAGATACTTAGTTGCCGTCATATGTGTGCGCAAGTAAATTCGAAAAACTTTGTAAAATCACCTTTGCACTGCGACTTGTGTACACATACCCCATATGCGGTGTGGAATCGGCGAGGGCCGAGGGTGCGCCTGCAAGCCTTGCGGCGTCCCATCCGGCGGGCCCCGCCCTCTTTTCCCTCCCCCAACTCCACCTCCGCCTCCTCTTCCACCTCTTGTAGAGCTGCACTTAATCGAGCGCGCTACAGGGCAACCCGCTCACGGCCCGTGCCCACGGCGCCCCGTCCCCCCTTCCCGCCCCCTTCCCACCTTCCCACACCCTTCACCCCGCGCCGTCTAATTCGCCTCGCGCGGGCTTCCCGCCGCCGCCGCCGCCGCCGCCGGGCAAACTTGTTAGCAACTTGGCGCTAACCCCTTCCCGTCGCCTCTCCGCCTCCGCCGCACCCCCCTTCTGCAGTCCCACGGGGCGAGAGCGCATGCGCGGGGAGACTTTTAGCGCAGTTATAAGTTCCTCGACGTGTCAACACCGGCCGTACGCCCGCTCCGTCGCCGCCGCCGCCGCAGTCGCGATCGCGGCTGATTACAAATCCCTCCTCGGTCTCCACCTCGCTCCGTCCCGCCCCCCGCCGCACCTCCTTGCTGCCCACGCGGTCTCTCGTCGCGTTGATGTGGGTTCCAAGGACCGTCGGCCAACTATTTTCGCCAGATGAGTTTCCGGGAGAAGGACTTGGCTACTCGCGAGAACGTGGAACAGGTAGTGGTAATGATAACGTGCTGCGGTCCATACACCAGAGAGTGCGGCTGTCGAGGTTGATTCGTGTTTGTAAATCTCTCACCACTTTTTCTTGCTCCATTGACTTCACAGCTGAGAAACGGAGCAATGGATTAAGCGGAGGGAAGAACGGAACTAATAGTGGAAACGACAGATTTACATCATAATGAGAGTTAGCCAAATTTATGGGCTTGCTGGTATATGACCACCTTTATTGCACATCGCTCTCTACTGTGGTAAGGCTCTAACCTCTAACTTCCGGTGATGGATTTCTCTTTTAAAAAGTATCAATGAAAACGGATTTCAAGCGCCTAGACTTTACCATAGTTAAATTCAGCTTTAGTTCATAAGCTATATGGGTTTTGACTTCGATGTTTCCGTTCTGCAGTGCAAAAGTTGTGTGTCCTGGAGACATATGAGCTATTAATAAAAACTAGTGGTGCTAAAATAGTACGTACTTTCTCGCCCATATTTTCACGCAACATTAAGCGAAAAGTACTAAAGTTTCGAAAAATTGTAGTACAATGATCTTATTTTAAAATTTATCTTTAAGGAAAAGATTTCATTAAGGACAAACCTCTATGTGCAATATTTTAGTTGTAGGAAGACTCCGACAAATTTTAAACTTTTTCAGTTTTCGAAAAATTAGTTTCCAACGAACGTGAGACCTGCATCATTCTCTTAAACGTCCTTCACACTATCAAACAACCAAATTTAACGATGAAGCCATTTCTTTGAAAACTTGGAGACTTCATGTGAAGTACCCCTAAAATTAAAATATCGGTTTCAAATTCAAGGGCGTCATCAGCCAGATCGATTGAGAAATATCAATTTTGGAGAAAATCGGCTGAACCGTTTAGCCGCTAGCGTCTTTCACAGACGGACGGACGGTCGGACAAGCAGACGTTTTGCTGTCTTCGATTTTTCGGTATCAAGGACACACAAAACGTGGATTTTGGCTACACCAAGTGTAAGAGGATTTTATTCTAAATTTAACAACTGGATTTATCCACTTTTTCGTTACCAGGGCGCTGTAATAAGAGCTTTTCTGCCGAAAATTTGCAGTTTTTTGTGCATTACATAACTCTACTCCTACTCATAATCTCTACTAGAGAGAAAGTAAAAATTAGCACATGTGCAAAAGAAGGCTTCCTCAACACAGTTCATTTATTGCCTGTTTAGTCATCAGGAAGCAAGGGTATATTTTGAAAATGTTTCTTGCTTGGACGAAATATGCCATGAATACGTCTGTATTCACGGAATTCAGTGACCCATTGCTTCCCTGATTCACACCACTAAGCAACATCACATACTACTAACTAAAATTGCATTTTTGAATACTGAACTTCAAAAGCACTCGGAATATTCGAATTGGATAATAGACAAAATCTAATGTTTATTTCAATAATTATAACTGACGTATAAGATTCGTATTCTTTTACAATCACATAATTTTGGATTTCATTTTTGAAATAAAAATTATGAGTACTTTGAAAATTAATTTCATATAGAATTTGTGGTATTATACTAAATTGGGTATCTTGATACTTTTATCATTGAATTCAAATTATGATTCATTTGAATTAAATAAATATATTGGTATACTAAGACTTTCGATCCATTCCCAAATGAGCCTTGGGTCTCGAAGGGTTCAGTATGAGGCCCTGTCTTCTTTCGTACGTGAACAACTTGCCCTTATCTGCTACAAAGGTAAGAATAGTTTCCTTTGCTCATGACGAATATTCTTTGAGAAAAGAAACTAAAAGTAGCATTACTACTATTCAGATGCGATAATTCTTTATACGCTAGCGTTGTTGCGGGAGAAAAGTTTTTGTTCTAGTAAACGTATTCCAACGCTACCGACTTTTCCTCTTACAAGAAACTTTTTGCGAGATATCTGTTAGAAGTTCTTAAAACTCCTTATGAGAGGCGACTATCTTACAGAGAAGATGTCAGTAACGACGTAGTACGTTTTATAAACACTCCGCGCTTAAGGACTCTCCGTTAGAAATCAGTATCACACATTTCTGTTTTGTTCAAGGAAAGCCTCTTACAAAAGTACTTGCTTTTACCAGACCATGTCTTTCAGAAAAGAGAGTGAAGATAAATATTTCTTCTATTGCTTTTTATAATTAACGAAATTGATTTCACGCAGACATTGTGGTTAATTTTTAAAATATGTGGAAGATATAGCCTATTTAATACATACATTTACATTGCATTCTTAAACAACAAGCTACAGGTGCACGTAAGTACAGCTTCGTAACGGAAAAGATATAGCCGAAAAGGGGGTGAAAAGTGCCCCCAAACCAAATCGATAATCGCGATGCTCATATGAAAGAGAAAAATCAGCATCCTAGGGCAATATGTTGCAGAGATACAATGAGAAACCTGTTTCTCATGTTTTATATTTTCCCCAGCTTCTATTGCAAATATTACTAAAAAAATTGCAGGGACTGGGAAAATAGTTTAATTTGAATTTTTTTGTCAACCAATTTCGACGCCAAATTTAAATAGAAAAACAAACAAAAATTAAATTGATTTTCGACGCTATAAAACTGGAGTACTATCTCAGTTTCCCCCTAGAATAAGAACATTATAACATTCAACATTCTATAACATATGTTTTTCAGATTTTTCAACAATATGGGTAGATTTTTAGACAATGTGGACGATCGTGAAAAACAACTAAAACTATTTTTATCAACTTAAATATTTGAAATTCGCCCCAAAATGGGATTGGAATTTTTTTCAATAACGTTTAAACAATTTATATATAAATTATTGAAAGTCTCACTTACCAGCAGAATTTACAACTTTTTTCTGACAAATATTTCTTTTTATGTAGAAAGTATTTACATTATCGAAATAAAAATCGTCAAACCCCTTTTGTTTTTAGATTTATATATTATTCCTTATATAAATCAAATTTATATGTTTTAGTAGTAGTTTTTTAATCATTCATGCTTATATTATAAATCAAATTACTCGGTTGCAGATTTAATAATAATTGACAATTAGACAATCATAGACAATTAAACATTGTCACTGTCTTCAATAACTGGGATCACCGTCCATTTATAAACAGTGTACTCAAAATTTCAAGTAACGAGCGTGTGCCAAATAATAAATGATCGCAGCTATGTGGAAGCAGCATCCGACGGTGAAACTTGTATATGCACCTTCACAATAATATCGTTTCACTCCCGATATTCCTATGGTGAAAAGAGATAGTTGGGCTCCTCGGGTACACCGAATTTTGCTCGTTCTGTGCAGCACCAGTCTGCGTCACGAACCACATGACAACCCGTGCACTTTGTTTGAAAAGCGAGACCAAACATCGGCCTCCATGTTGCATGGAGAGCAAGTAGTGTTGCTTAGTTAGTTGCACTAACATTTTGAAAGTGGCATAAAGTGACAGTTTTCAACGGCGACCAACCAAAAATAATGATAAAGGTGTAATCGAAATAAAAGATGCAATATTTAAGAAAAGTGCTTCTTTGTTTCTGTTTCAATGATTTTCAACTGTGACAATTTTGGTTCATAAAATTCCCGCTAATATTATGACGTAAACTGCTGCCTGAAGCTTATTGGCTGAAGTCGGATGAGCAAGAGCCCACCCATCCCTATCCACCATGGATATGCAGATTGTGTTTGATACATAATCGATATAACACCTATAAGATCTCGAGTTCTAATGTTGTGATTGAATCTGTGTTTAAATATCGATAAAAACGTTTTTTTCCAATCACATTT
>BLKR01010203.1:0-65290 GCA_011170035.1 Teleogryllus occipitalis
TGATCATTCTATAATTATCATCCACTGCAGTAAACTTCTTCGCATATAGAATAAAAAAGTACAACAGCAATTGATATGCAAACAACTCTACAAATTAGTCTTAATATGTAAATGGTCATTCCGAAAATACATACCACTGCACAAAACTCTTTCAAATGTTGAAGAAAAACTTTTACTGAGTGGACTGAAGACAAATAAACATTTTCCATTGTACTAATTGTAACGTGAGAGCTGAATAATAGAAACCAAGAGCTCCCAGAATTATATATTTGCTCAGACAAACTTTTTTAGATAAATTAAGTTTTGCTTATATTTTATGGAACAATATGGATGAAATCATTCATTGGCAGCCATTGATATGCAAAACAATAGCGCAAATTAGTCTTAATATGTAAAAGAAGTTATTGAAGAAAAACTTTTACTGGGTGGGCTAACATACAAACATACAAACATTTTCCATTTTACCAATAAGAACATGAATACTGAAAAATAGAAACAAAGGACTCCCAGATTTGCTTAGACAAAATATTTTTAGATAAATTAATTTTTTCCAATTATTTATTGAAAAATATATATGAATTCATTCATTCATTAGGAGCCAGTGACATGCAAAACTACTGCACATATTAGTCTTAATATTGTAATGACCATTGCTTAATTACCAACCACTGTACTAAATTTCTTCGCATGTAGAAGAAAAAAGTACAACTGCAATTAATATGACAAACAAATGTACAGATTAGTCTTAATATGTAAATGATCATTTCTAAATTACACACCACTGTTCAAACTGCCTTCGCATATTGAAAAAAATTACTGAATGGACTGAAAACATATACACATTTTCCATTTTATTATTTTGAACCTAAGAACTGTGTAAATAGTCAAATTGAGAGTCCTAATGAACAGCTGTCGTACTACTTAGAGAATTATTCACATTTCTCCCCTCCTTGCAGTATTATTTTCAATGGGGCGAATGAGTACTTCAGCAAGTCGATCTTCCCTCTGAGTATTCGATTCAAAATTTTAGTAGACTGCCCATCTCTTGGCATTTGTAATATATTTTGACAATTGTGACAGTCGTTTAGTCAAACAATTCAGTTGTCACAAATTTCTGTAAAAGAAGACGTTTAGATTGTATACGAATATGTGTATATTGTACATTGTACATTACTGTGTATTCTGTACCGTATATTATTGTACTTTTTATTCTCTCAACCTACCTCAATTATTAAACACTTTCAAACTCACAATGATTTCTTGCCACTTAGTATATAACACGGACAAAGAGCAATACATGAACATTGTCATTAATTACTACTTCAGTTACGGCGTTCTTTCAAATATTCACACAGGGACATTACATAACCTTATTCAAACTTTTATGAATTTTGCAATAATTCTGGACATTGATGAAATCAGTAGTAGATCTCAGACGTCATCCTCTGGTGGCGCGCAGCTAAACTATTGACATTGATGCACTCTTGAATCTATGATGTACGGCTAGGCGAAAAATGTCCAGAAAAGTAATTATTTTGAAAATATATTACCGTTTATGTTTGTAAATCATAGCCTATAGTACTCCAGGCCTTTAAAGGATGCTAGCACAAAAGTTTCATCGGCATTGGTTCAGTAGATTCAGAGATTACCGCGCTGGAAGACAACGCACTCCTGTCTTTATATATTAGTACAGATAATAAATAAAGGGCATAACGGTCCTAAAAAAGGCATTTATGCAAAAAATAGGCATTTATGCTAAAATAAGCAAAAATAAGCATTATAAAACTTCGTTATATGTCATCATTTGTCATGATTCGTGGACATATTTTATCAGCCTTTAAATAAGTTCTCGAGAAAAAAATAGGCATTTCCCTAAACATCCGATGTCTAGTTATTAGGAATAGCATTGTGAAATGAAGCATATAATTTCATAGAGTTTTTGGGCAGCATTTCTAAATGTTTATTATTATTATTATTATTCGTAATTCTGTTACATTGTGTAAATGAAATATATATTTATAAATAGTCGATGGTGTTATATTCCAAGATTCTGATGGAAATAACTCTTTTTGACCATTATTTAATGAAAGTTTTATAGATTTCAATGATCAGATTCACTGGAATAATTTTCTTGATTACCAAGTCTACTTGTTTGGAATACAAAAACAAAATAAGGCATATCATACCGTAAAGAATGGTAATGATTGGTAATACCAATTTCAAAATTCTCTTTTCCAATAATTCCTTATAATTCAAATTTTTGAAAATCATAAAATGAAATTGTAGTGTAATGATCCAGAATCCCTCGGAACAGTTTTGGGTTTAAAGTGTATAAACTTGGCAGGAAAATATCAAGATTTAGATTTGAGAAGACAAAAGACGGCGACATCGCGAATAAATATTTTTATTAAATTAAACAAATGCGTGATAGAAAATGGAAATACACATTAACACTCAGTTATACATAATTTTCGAAACTAGTAGAAGGTGGAATCATGAAAATCGAGTCAGAGATTCAGGAGATTTGGACAGAATTGGAATTGTATTTTTGGTGATTAAACTAGAATTCGAGAACCATTGTTACGATTGCAAAGCTTAAGGCAAAAGAGTAATTTTATTAAATATCAATAAAACGCGTGAAGGCATCAAGATTAGACTTTCGGAAATGATAAGGCAAAATTTATGGAATATTATGGGTACACTCGCAGTTTCGAGAAGTACCGAGGAAGCGCGTCAAAATTAAAATTAATATTGTATAATTGAAATAAACACGGAACAAATGAAGAATCGCGCTGACGTCACAGTTTACGTCACGATGCAAGAGGATGGAAATTAATAGAATTTAATGAAATGAGACTAAAGAAGAAAAGGGAAATAGTATAATAATTAGCGAAGAAACAAGAAATAATTGTGGGAAGCGATGACGAAGCATAATAACGCTGACGAGCACGAATTAAAGAAAATTTTTATAATGTCATTTGTGGCTACGGGCGAGCGATCGGCGGATGTTCGCCAGAAGTAAATAAAAGATCCGGACAACAATGGCCAGGAGAAGAGTGGTAGAAGCGCTGGGGCTCGGATGTTCAGTGTTGTGGTCGGTCGGAGGTGAAGTTCGCGTAATGACTTTTTTAAAAATAGAATTGTGCAACGAACACACAACATTTTATTGGTGTTTCAACCGGACACAGAAGTGATTTAACATTAATTTCGATATTATTCGCGTAACTAATGACGTTCGTTCGTCGCGGGAGTTGACGAAATAAGACTCAATAATTTCCGCTAAGCGATTGGTGGAATTTCTCGGCAGTGCAACGCGGTGGAAAGGTGCGATTTTATAAAAAGTGGGAGAAGCCGCGCTGTGTGCAGAGATAGCCAACTGACGACGGTGATGTACGCGGCGTGTTGCAGCATTAAGTCGGCGAAGGGGATGTGACAGATAAATGTTTATTTGTTTGTTTGTTTCGTTTGTTTAAAAAAATCCATGAAGAGCATTTGTCGAAGATCAAGTTCTGTAGTAGCATAAGTAATTCAATAATTGACTTCGACAGAATGCGCATTCGGTGTGAATGAGTTTTTTTTTTGTATATGTTGTAAATTTATCAGAGTGAATGAGTAGTATTTTTCTTGTTTTGGTGTCATATTTGTCTGCTTATGTTATTGCATTGTTTATCTGCCATGGGGTGTTTTTGTGTGTCGCTAGAAGGCAGCAACCCCGTTTGTGTGCATAATGTTTGGGGGTAGCAAAAATAGGAATTACTAAAGAAAAAAGTAATAAATGATGATGAACATCTTCAGGTTCTTCAGTAAACCCGCAAAATGTATTGTGTTTTAAGTAGCTAGATGCTGACCTACGCTCGCGTGCCTAAGTACATTGTTTCAAGCCCTGTATAGGGCAATCACAGCCTCACGTCCATCAAAGGAAGTATTGTAAATTTAGCTAGCGGACGGGCCTGAATAAAAGTTATAGCCGGGTTAAAAGGAACTCGTGAATTACAAAACGACGCGTCCAAGTGTATTCAAAAATTTGTTAAATTGGCAGCCGAAGTCGAGTATAGGAAGAAGAGTAAATAGGAGATAGTAGTGGTAGTAGAAGAGCGTGATCGTTACAGTTGGCGCCCCCAGATGGGCCATTAAAGGAGTGTCATAATATTAAAATATTAGTAGATAAGTAGTAGGATTCGCGATCCATTACAGGAGATATAGGATTTTTTATCAGATTTTCCTTAAATTCCATAGCATAAGAATCATAATATAAAATTGGTACATTAATTTCAAAATGTTTAATAATTATTTTCCCTTCTGGTAATGTTGCAGTGTAAAGAGTACCATCTAAGTTTGTTAGATGCCCGTCGATATACATCATTCATCATAGGTGGCCATGTAAATAAAATGGTAAAATCTCCTTCCTATGTAATTTCTTTAAAATCTTCGAAAAGAACACCTAATAATGTCAATGGATATAGAACCTCATCCTCTTTTGATAGTAATTTTGGATTAGATCTAATACCAGCAATATCTAATGGAATTCATTCATTTGTTCAAAAAGTACTTTTTTTTTAAACAGTTGACGTAATACCAGGATAATCCAATTTAAATATATTTTGTCCTTTTTAACACTGTAATAATATTTCCACTGTTGTTGCTACCTAGCCGTTCAGCGCGCTGGGCTGCCAGTGCAGTAGATTCACCTGCTCTGCCTTGCTACACGGCTGTACTTCTAATATCATAAATACTTATACACAATCCTAACTTGGGCTGACAAATAATCACTTACTTATTATTCTTATTTATCTTTAAACACAAATGGGCGCCTTGTCATCAATACACACACTTCCTTTTCAACCTCCTTTAGCTCTTGCACTCGCCCGTTGGCTAGCTAATTTTCTACAACTTCTAATTCTTTCTGGGGGTGAATATGTGACTGCCCTGTACAGGGCTTCTAACGAGGTAACTATGCGCGCGCGTGCGGGTCTGCGTCTAACTACAAGAATCACAACACATTCTTTAATGGTTTACTGATGAACCCGAATGTGTTCATCTCAATTTATTTCAGTTCTGTTGACGGTTTCTTTTCCTCTGATGTTCCAAAATGACAAATATATATACAATGATAGTGCCCTTTGCTGGCACACAAAACAAACAAACAATACCCTTAATATTAAAACACAAAATACAAAAAAATAATGACCCTTCACACTGAAAATTACACAGAGAATTACATTCATCCACACCGAATGCGCATTCTGTTGTTTGAAATTGTTGACCCTCTTAATCTATAATGAATTACAGAACTTGGTCTTCGACAGGTCCCTTTGAAGTTCCAAATAAAAAAGTATCCATGCTTCACTGCCCTGATACCAGATGAACACTGCGACATGCGGCGCATATCATGCGTCCGCCGATTCGTACACTCCCGTGTACGCCGATGGTACCGTCTCAACTTCCACCAGTTCCCAGGACCATATATACCACGAACTCACATAGTTAAAAGAAAAACCACTACGAAACGTTTTGCGATGAAACGCGAAGTTTTCACTACATTTAAAGTTCCCGCGGTGAGGAAACACTGTTCATTCACGAATGAAAATAAAATATTTAAATTTCCCGCGGAGAGGAAACACTGTTCATTCACGAATGAAAATAAAAATATTTAAAGTTCCCGCGGCGAAGAAACACTGTTCGTTGCACAAATGCAAATAAAAATATTTAAAGTTCCTGCGGCGAAGAGACACTGTTTCGTTACGCGAACTAAAATGAAAATTTTCTGTTTGTATTTCCTTTTACTCTCCGGACGCTACACGTACACGCTAAACTTCGTGTTGTAAACACTGCAACACAAAATGTCCGCGACCATTGTTCAAAAGTGCAACCGCGTAAAATCAATTTTCGCGTCGCTTTTACCTGTAAATTATTCGTCATTACTTACGAATGCCCTCACCCGTTTGTTACAACTTTTTTGTCCGCATCAAAATATCTAAAAGGTTTTCAAAGTTTACTTCCGAACAATAATTTATAAAATGTTACATTTACGCTAACGTGGAGCTAGCGTCTTCGCCAAGCACAAAACATCGTCTCATCATCTTCTTCTTAGCATTGTTGTCCAATATCTTAAATAGATTTACATTGAACAGACGCCGATCGCTCGCCTGTTTCCACAAACAAGATTACAAAATATTCCTTATTTTCATGTTTTAAACTTTCTTACGCCTTTTCACTAGTTCTCAATACTGTCTATAATTTCTCTGATAATTACTGCACTATCTATTTCTCCTTTCATTGTCTTATTTCATTAAATATACCCATTTTTAGTTCGATATTTCGTCGTGACGTCACTACGATGCGTCTCTGTTTTATATATATTTTAATTATACGTTTCTACATTTAATTTTCATTAGCATTCTAGATGTTTCCCAAAATCGTGATTAGTCTTTAAATTGTTCATAAATTTCGGCCCGGTGTTCTATAAAGTTCCAGCCCGATCCCTTAGGGAGTTTTCGTAATATTTATTGAAAACCATATTCGTCCTCAGCTTTCTTCTAGCAACAATGGCTTCCACATATCCATGCTTGTAAACGTGAAATGTACGATTACGATTATTTCGAAATCTAGTGAACCCCTGGTCCGGTTTTGCTGATTGTTCTTTCTAACGATTCTAAAAAGTATGCTTTATGGAGTGTTTATATTCAATTTCACCTTTTTCCGCGCATTCGGTTATTTTAAAAACATGCGCGCTGCACTGCCGTCATCTGTCTTTTTGAATATCAATTTTAATATTTAATTGGGAAGTCTTTATTTTTTGAGAACACTAAATTACCGAATTGATTGATAGAAGGTGATGAAAAGAAAAAAAGTGAAAAACATTAAACATTTAGGACCTAAATTACCTGAATATCTTAATAATGCTAATGATACTGCATTTGGTTTCAGACTTGAAGGTAAAAACAAATATATTTGTGACACAAGAGTTGAATTTAATGGTAATTATATTACTCTACAAGGAGAAAGATAGAAAGTGCTGATGGATTATTAGGTCTATTAACAAATAAATCATCATCAGATATTGAATATACTTCTGAAGATTCAGAAAATGATAAAGAAATTGCAATTAAAACACATCTCTCGTTTAAAGATTATGATGCAAAAACTAAACAAGTTCGATTAAATGTTGGGTCAAAAGTTATAGAGACCTTTAATTTAACGAATTTATAATAAATTAATATAATAAAGTTTGATTGAACGTTAGTTCTTCATACTTCTCCAGATTCAAAAAAATATTGTCCGTATCATGGGTCACGGTCACTTTCAATTTCATAATCCGAAGAAACTCAATTCTGTACGTTTACACCAGCCTTTGCGCAATATTATCTTCAAAAATAATGGTCAGTAATATTCACACACTATGTTAACAGAGTAGACTTGTTTTTTGTACATTGCACTTTCTTCGGAGACGCCACAGAAGAAACTACTAATTAGCAAAGTGCAAATTAGTAACTTGGCACACTCCAAAAATGTAACTTGGCACACTCACCGTACTGCGTACTGCAATAAACAGCTCCACAACGATCGGGTCCTTTCACTTTCCACCTGCGCTTATCCCTGCAACTACCTGCTAACCCAGCCACACCACAATACGTCCTTACACCTCCACGGTCATGAGACGACTATGAATATAACAGAATGACATACAACAGAATTAAATACTAAATTGCTTCTTGAATGCACGTGTTATGTTAGGCATTCTGAATTCTTTCTCATTCTGTCAGCCTTCATGCAGCTCGTTGCGTGTATTTTGAAAATGTACATTCCCGCCTGAGATATGGCATAATATTCTGGGGAAGCTAATCCTTTAGTGCGCAGACATTAAGATTGCAAAAGAAAATTATCCTAATAATGAAAAAATCCCATCCACGTGATCACTGCAAGTCTCTTTTCATTGAGCTAGGAATCTTACCATTGCCTTGCTTATTTATTTACGAGTCTGTAGTATTTGTCAAAACTGACTGAACGGTGGGAACATATTTTCATGTAATTCTGATATTTATAGTTACAACACTCGACGTAGAAATGATGTTCATCAAGTGTCAGTATCAACAGTTCACTACAAGAAATCCACATGCAATGCATGTACGTTACTTTACAACGCATTGCCAGATGAAATTAAACAATTAAAATTGGTACACAAATGTAAGTTAAAAGTAAAATCTTTTCTGCTACAAAACTATTTCCATACAATTAGAGACTATACAGATCGTCAAAAAGAAAAATAATGTTTACTTTATTTATTAACAAGTAGCCTGCGGCTAATAAATATACAATATCCAACAAAATATAGCAGCTTTATGCTTCTTAAATTTTTAACTTGAATAACAATAAAAGTCCCTTAGATTTAACCAAAATATAACAAGAGATAATATACTTTTACAAATACCCATTCAAATAGAGTATACAAACAAACAAAAGTTCTATCTCTTATTCAGGAACATCATAATCCATATTGTTAAGCCATTTTCCAACAATGTTTCGAAACTGTTCTACATTTTGTGATTGTTTAGTTTCCTGAGGTAATGTATCATACATGACTAATTCGTTATTAAAACAGTTCTTTGCCCTTTAATACTCTTTGGTACATGGTAACAATCTGCCGGCTTGGTGCCATAATTATGGATATCCCTATTTCTTTGCATTAATTGTTCAAATATGAAAGCAACAAATTATGTTCCATTCTCTAAATGAATGTTAAAACATTTCTTTTAATTCCTTTTTCAACTTTTAATAATCCCATTTCCTGTAACATACTTTTAATTGTCTCTACGTCTTTTATTAAGTACAGCACATAGACCCTTATTGAAAGTTTTCTGTAAAAACAATAAATTTGTCTATTTGCCATTGTAAGCACTGTAGAACAATATTTCACATGAGGCATCACTATTGATTTAAACAATACTTTCTTGCTGTTCTTTGACAAAATTTTTCTCAACTTACACAACATATGAACTTTTCTCGCCATTTTGCCATTGATATACTCTACATGTTCAGTAAATCGTAGCTGATTGTCTATGATTACTCCCAGATACTTATATTTTATTATATTTTTTGACCCATTCTAACTTGATATTCATAAGAATAACAGATTGCCTCATTTGAATTTCTTCCTTAAATCGTGGTTTTCCCATAACCATACATTTTGTCTTCTCTTTAACAAAACCAAAATATAGTATAATGAATTAATTTACATTTATATTGTATAATTTCAAAAATGACTTAAATGCCTGTAAATAGTAATGTACTTCAGCTTCCGGGTCAATGAATCTCATCTCGATCAGGTTTTTGTCTAGTTTCCCTGATCCATTGTGCAAATTCTGAGATGGCTTCTTGATTTGCTTCTGGACGTAAATGGCTTCACGATGCGCACGTTTTGTTGAGTTTTCTTTTTGCTTGTGGTGGTAGTAGAGCTTAGGGTGAGTTTCTATACTGTTAGCAATACAGAAAAATCAAATCTGTTCGTAACTATACCGTTACAAAAAGGTTTTCTATAATTGGCAACTAAAATATCTAGTTTTGGAAATGTTAATCTCTCGCTTTTGAAATTAATTATTATTATTATTATTATTATTATTATTATTATTATTATTATTATTATTATTATTATTAATACATAATTAATTTTTATTCTTTCAACTATTAATAGTTAAATTGTTGGGAAGGGATTCTGAAACTCAAGAAAGCGAGCGCAGATGATTTTTTCCTTCAAACGTCACAATCAGTTTTTGACTAGATAAATAAAATGATGTATTATATGAAATGTATTGTATAAAATGATGTATTATTATTGTTTCTGATTCAATTTTGATAGATTTGTGTCACTTGCTTTTATGGTAGTATTTGTCAGCCAGAGTTACCTGCGCTTCTTGAATACACGAGTTACGTGAATATCGTACAATTCTTACTGAAATGTAAAATGTAAATCGACTTGCCTCCTGGACGATACATTCAAAAATACCGCATATCGTCTAGTTGATGTATGTTGGTATGTTACGTCACAGCCGCCACCACACTGTCATAGTCACGTCGCCAGCGGTTGGAGAGCAGCACTAAAGCTTGCCACACCATTCCTCCGTGCTCACGAGCAGCCCACATTCATCAGCTGTCCTGTTCTGAACCTGTGGTGGGTCTCTGTGAAAATTAATTTTCACGGGAAAATATATTGTCAAATTGAGTTGAAGCAGTGCGCTATAAATTTTCTTTATTACATGGCCCAAATAAAAATATTGTCGGAGAGTTTAATTAAAATAGAAAACGTAAGTTTTATGTTTGAAACAAATATCTTTCTTCTAGAATGTATTTATCAAGGAGTAAGCATTTCTGTCTTCAATGTTTCTAAATTTAAAATAATAAAAATATAAAGAATAAAAAACCATTAGCATTATGTAAATATTTATAAAGAGTTTTATTAGCCCTCACAATCAACATGCAGTTGTATGTAATTATTCTACTGTTTAGTGGTTATGCAATTCTCTTACTCAAAGTGTGTTGACCTACTAACATTGCATTGGAAAAGTAGTGAATATCGGGTTCACGACTAGATGTGGGTGCAGTGAGTTTACTGAAAGTGTCTGCCTCTTTCAGGTAAAACCAGAACCTGATGATGATCCTGAAGAGGGAGCATACAGTTTCACAGTGAGTTGATTGTTTATTCTCATTACAGTTACTAAATATGAGAAGTTGAGGGTGAAGTTAATAATTTTTCCAGACCTTGAGGAATTTAGGAAGGACATCTGAATGAATAAAAATATTATTTTGTGTATCTTGTAAGAAGAAATACCAAGTGTTTTTATCTAGTTTTTGCTCAAAATAGGTGGTCTGTGTAAACAGATTTGGCCCTAATTGTGAGGATGTAAATTAATGTTTTCTTGAGTACTCTTCAATCCCTTGATTGAAAAGTAGTGCTTTAATTTTGGAATACAATTGGATTGAAAGCAGATAATTTGTCATTGAGGAAATCTTAATTTTTGACCAATTTTTGTGAAAATATTCCATTGTGAACTTTTCTTTTTATTTGTGTTTAATTTTAAAAGTTATGATGAAGTAGATTTTCTTGCTCTTAATGAGGTAACTTATTTTAAAATGTCCACAATTTCTTTTTCTGTGACAGCTACTGTGTCTTTTGTCATGCTCACCTGATTGTGGTTATGACATTATTAAGAGTTGCTATATACTAACCTTGACTAAATTTTTATTTTATTTACTTAAATATGCATATGATAATGGTTGCCACTAAATAGTTGCTGTCTCTGTCTAATACAATACAGTTTTTTGTTCATAGACGTGAATAATTTTAATGCAGTGTAATTTAAAATTGTATGGATTAACAAATTACTAATTCTCATTAAATTGCAAATTCATTCAACTAAAGAAAAAATCTTTGAAAATTACTTAAATATTATACTATAATGAGAATAATAAAATTATTTCTGTTAATAAAAATAATGATAGGAAATTAATGAATTTTGTTACCGTACATGTTAAGTATGAATGTAAAATGATAGTATAATGTTATGTTTATATCATTATAATTATCTGGTCCCTTGAGGAAAAATGGCACCTCATAAGAATTATTTCCAAAGTGCAAATGGCTTGATAGTGACAGCCAGCTTCTGAACTATGCGTTACAGTATTCTAGGCTCCCTGACTTTGAGAGTATTTATCTTAATATTGTTAAGAGTTGTCATAGAATTGCACATGCAATCAACTTTTCCTATTATTTTATTGTGAAATATTGTTTCTATAATTTTAAATAGGTTTCAGGTTTATGTGTTTTTCTATTCACCCATGCTAACAATGAACTAGATAAACCAGCAATGCCACAAGCAATATAAATATTTTTTCTCCTTTATAGTGTAATGATGTAAAGAATGTAGGAATTCACATAGACCGAAGTATTCTACTAGGGAAGATTTGCCTCAAAGTTTTGTATGCATTCATTCTCTAAAACCCATATGATGACTACAACTTGTCAGCATTACAATGATTTCATTTGTAATGCCTCATTTCAATTTCTGTGATTTAGTTTTTATTTTTACTTGCTTAACAACAACTGAAGTTGCAAACGTCACAAAATGCATTCATGCATTTCATGTTTGACTTGTGTAAGTGCAATCATATATCTGCTTACTACAAGCAGATGAAAAATTCATTCTATCAAAAAAAGAAGCATATTACATACCCTGTTTCTTCTCCATAAAATCTTGTTGTTCCAATTGCCTTCAATGGCACATCTAAGTTCTTGAAAAGCCAGAGTGACCATTATCTTCATTATTGCTTGGCATACCTTGGGACAACACTGTCCTACTGGAAGTCTTATAGTGTCACCATATTTTGAAACTTGAATCCACTATGTATCACTGCATGTTAAACAAATTAGCAATTTCAGAATATTCAACACTCAATGTGAAGCCTGTAGTAAAAAAGAAATGAGAGGTAGAGTACATATTTCCTTTTTTCAAAGTTTCACTCAATTTTCACAAAGAATGTCATTGCTGCCTTCATTACCTCCCATCCATTCCAAATTGTCTTTCCAAAAATATTTTTCCTCGCAGTACTCTCCACATGGCATTAATTCAGGAAGCTAATCTTATTTCTTCTTATACAAGGTTTACAAGAAAACGAATTGGATTACAATATTCAAAGTACAACTTTGCATTATATGTAATACTCGTAATGTAAAATGAGAAAATTTTACATTATGCAATAACAGTAGTATCCAAATGAAGATGTACGATGCTTTTATTAATCTTTCATGTTAGTTTTGTTACCAAGAAAATCGGTTTAGTCATATGCCTGCATGGGCTTCTATATTAATGAATTTACTATTTAAATTGATGTGGTAAAATACTCCAATGTTTACTTAGAAATTATGTACTGTAATGATCCTAAATTGTTCTCAGTTATGTATTTGTCTGCAAAAGTATATTATACCCTGTGTTTCCTCCTTATCTCCTCATATCACGTTTCATGATCTTCCTCCTCTTGTCCCCTTCCATTAGTTCTTTTTTCTTTCGCTTTTCCTTCAATTATTGACTCTCAACGTGATATAATGTTTTTATGTTCGATCTTATGCCGCCATCCTGATTGAGTATTTTTTCGAGTACTGAATCGCTTCAGGCAAAAGCAAGAATAGTTCCTAGTATTGCATCCCAGATGTAAATGTAAATTGTAATCTCCATATTTTGTTTCTTGTTCACAGTTAAGTTCTGTAAATCATGGTCTCTAACATTTTGGGCAAAATTAGGATTTTTAATTTTAAGCGTGACATGTAGTAGCACTGTCAACTCATTTTTAAGAATATTTCTTGCTCAATGGCTGTCTATATATTCCTAAAACTTTTAAGAATAAACAACTAACGGCAGTGAAATTCACTCTTAAGATCTGGCTTGCACAATTAATTGAATGTAGACATTAGTCTCATTGAATTTTCTTCTGTAACTTAAAAGGTGAAGTTATTCCTGTGCAATTAAACACATGCTGATGTCGCCCACAGGGGAGTTGAAGGTAAGGCTCCACCTATTCAGCACAGTCATCACAAGGAAGAGGTTTGTTGCGAGTACAGCAGTCTTGCCACCTTCGCCCCAGGATAGATCCTGATATTCACTTGGAAAGGAGGCTGAGTAGACCTTTGAGCCGGCCTGAATAGAAATTACCAGATAAAAATCCCAGCATATGCCAGGATTGGTATCTGGGTCTTTCAGGTCAGAAAGCCAGAGTCTGTAACTTAAAAAGTGTCAGTTAATATTTCTTCTGAATATCAAAAATATTTATCATTGTAAATTGATTACTTGGGTTTGGCTGAACAGCAGGGCTTATGATCTGAGGCTTGCTACAAATAAAGAGAATAATATAATAATAATAAAATAATAATAATAATAATAATAATAATAATAATAATAATAATAAACATCATCATCATCATCATCATCATCATCATCATCCTCTTATGGTGTATTATGATGATTATGATGGAGTATTAATAAGATCTAAATGCCCCCAAAAATACTAAAGAATTCAAAAAGGTCTTATATTATAGAATACATTTTAAGAAACAATTCAGGACTCGCTGTTCTTTCCCATTCCTTTACACTTACATTCACCTGTTCATCATTATTTATCTACTTGCCCCTGCAAAAATTGTTTTTCCTTAGGGTTGCAAAAACCTGGTTTTAAGGTCTTAAGACACAGTGTCTTAGGTGTATGTGATTAAAATGTCTGTTTCAGTAATATTTTTTTATATCATAATTTCGACACTTGTTTTTCCACCACCCACCGTGTTTTTCAGTATTTGTTGATCTTGAATAATAAGTGGGAACACACCTGGATATCATGGGAAGTACTCATGATTTTGCCATTGTTTCGCGTTTTGGTTTCTTTTATATTTCTTCTTCCTTTCAAGGTTTAGGCATGAGTTGCTTCTTTCCTTTTGCCCTTCACCACCGTCTCTCCCTGCATCTGCTGTCATCTCTTTTCCCCTTCGGTCCCTGAAACTCTACATCTATTCTTTGAATTCTTTCTCCATTCCCTCTGTCAGTGTGGTGCCTCCACGATTCTTTGTAATCCTCATATTTTCAATAAAATAGTATTTACCCAGTTATATTTAGATATCTTTGTTTGTGATGTCGTCCTGTTTCTTGTAGCCTTTCACTACCCTGAGAAATGGCATTTCCGGTACTTGAATTTCAGTATTGTTTTCTTTTTTTAAAAAAAGAATTGCAGCAGTTGTTGTCATATGAAATTGCATTTGTGTTCTTTATCTTTTATTGTGATTATATTACTCCATGGAAAGGTTGAAATTTATTAGTTTTCTTTTCTAAGTTTTGATCTGTCATAAATGATTTCACATCCAAGATAATTAAAATTAGAGGTGTGGTCAATCAGTGTCTATTACTATTTTTTAATGAAGAGGATATTTCCATAATGGTCCATTAACTAGTCTGCTTTTGAGATATTTAGAGAAATTAGATTTCTCCACCAAGTGGGATAGGACTCGAATTTTTTTTTTCTTAGTCATATGTTTTTCTTCATGTTATTTCCATGGAAAATGTAAGTTAAGCAAAATTTTATCTACAAAGACTCAAATTATGCAATTTTCATGTGTCCAACAATGTCATATTTTGGCATGATTTTAATCCTTTGGTCATTTAGCGTAAATTTTTTATATTATGTTCCTATTTTTCCAGAAATTGTCAGATCTTTTGTCATATTATTAATATTTTCATTCCACTTTCATTTACTTGCAATTCTCTACTTGTTTGCAGGCTTCTTAAAGTGATTTTTCACATGTGCTGTTATCTACTTTCTTTCAATTGTATGTAATTGTTGTGTTTATATAAGCTATATAGCAGAAAAAGCGTACAAAGCACGAGATGTGAAAGAAGTGTTAGTTTGATTTTCTCAGTTTTTTTTTTGCCTAGATCAACGAGTTCTATAAATTACTTTTGCTGGTGGAATTGTCTTCGTGGTGTGCCAAAGGAGAAACAGTGAATTGTTAATGTGTGAGGTTTTAAAAGAATCTCTCACTTTCAACTTCTTGTAAAAGTAGAATAGAAATTGAACATTCTTTTGCTTAAGTTTTGGAAATATACAATCGATTGAGGTAAGTATTTCCACCATTGTATTTTCACATTGATTCAAAAAGTAAGTGAGGATTCTGAAATAATCCTTTGAGATTGTTGATAATTAAATTTTTTTTAAATGAAGGGAAATTTTCTCTCTTTCTTAGTCTCTTAATTTCTTTCTCTGTTTTTTTGCCTTGATTTATTTGTTTCTCAAATTTTGTTCATCTTTGTGAGCTAAAAATATTTGAGTAGTTGTGTGCAAACTTTGAATTTCGAAATTCAAGTTTGCATCAGAAATAATTTGATTTAGAGATTATTGAATTTCTTCTGTTTTAATTTACATTATTTCAGGGTTCACTCAATTTTCCCCAACCCAAAACCACATTTCCTGTTTTAAACCCTCATAAAGAAACCCTAGTGAAACCCACCAAAAAACATTTAACTATTTTAGTAATTTTTTAAATTATCTGAAATGAAGTCATACTTTTAATTAATATCAAAATAATAAATAAAAAATGCATCTCATGCTCATGCAAGTACACAAAACAATAGAAGTGCGAAAGAAGTAAACGATCAAATACACACTATTTGCTAGTATTCTAGACGACTGTAATTCCATAAAAAAATTGTAATAGTAATAATAATAATAATAATAATAATAATAATAATAATAATAATAATAGTAATTATTATTTTTATAATTCTATGGTAATATGGTGACTTGTTTTGTAACATTGCTACTTGTTTTGCATTTTTTAAATTATTACCCAAATATAATAATAAGAAAGAAAAATTCATTTACAAGTAATTATACGAATTGGAAGTATTAAAACTGGAGGGTTAGCGAAATGGGATGGATACTTGGTTTCAACATATCTGTTGCCAATACTAAATGTCTTTCAGGTTCCTCTCGTTGAATGATGAAAATCAGTGTTTTATGTGAAAAAATTAAAAAAATCATATTTCTCCATTAAACACAGAAGAAATGAATTCAACCCCAAAATGCCTACTGTGCGAGTGTTTTGAAAGAAGAATCCTAAATTTTTCCGACCCTGCATTATTTTATTTACAGGAGATCCTGCCAAAATCTCCAGTAAATTTGAATGCAGGTTTCTTTAAGCAACACACATTGGAAGCTTCTGGTCAGTTTATTAGTGGCATTTTCACATCGTTGTAACTGTAAAGGAGTGTACTGTTTTTGAAAGAAATAGAAGAGGTCATCTTCATCAACATAGTACTATGGTGACGAAAAGACCTCTTTTATTTCTTCGCATAAGAAGGTCAACAACACGAAATCAGAATTCCCACAATTTACTGTTTTTGTTTGCAGGAAGGGGACGTAATGTGCCCCTTGAAGGAAGAAATGGAGATGGAAGCTGATGAAGAGGTGAGTTGTACCTGTTTCCCCTTTTTAGCCTTTTTTTAATTATTGAGTTTTTGACACCTTTGGGATATAAATATTATAACTCTAATAAAGTATAGCAATTTTCATTAGCCTGCTATGCCGTTACAATCATGTATGTCTCTGTTGAAGAGAAAATAGATTTTTCATGGGTTAATATTTTTTGCTGCTGTGTAATTCTCAGATATTTCTCAGGTTTCAGAAATTTGTTGTATTGTATTGTTTTCTCAGAGTATGAGTTTTTATATTGTGAGTTATAACATATATTGTCTGCGGGTTGGGCATGATATAACCCTTTCAGTCATGATTTTTTAGTTTTAGTGATAAGAGACTGAAATTTGATATACTTTCTAATTTAACATCTGCCATCACCAAAAACACATTTCGGTTCACATATGTCCAAAATTTGGATTGTCCCATGTTTAGGACACATTGACTACTATACTTGGTGAGAGTTTGAAATTTTTTTGTGTAGGAAGGCTTTAGGAAGAAATGTGATAGGTTATTATAACAAAAAAATGCAAATTGACTTCTAGTTAAATTATCAGAAGGCATAAATCCAGGCTTCGAACCGTGGTTTAGTGCATCAACTGATGACAATATAGTGCCTCTGACCGGGAGGTTTTTGTTTCGAGACCCGACGGGGGAAGATTTTTGACTCCAGCTACATAGGTGGGTCGAGTTCAGTCCCTGTTTGAAGGAGAATTCTAGCGTCTGACTGCTCGGATCGGATCGTTTTCCGTGGTTTCTCCTATCAATACCAGGCAAATGTATCGTATCATCTGCAAAGTAAACTGTTCTTCCGATTCAAATCTTTGAAGGCATATTGTTTACGCATAGTAGGAAGAAATTAGGGCCTAAAATAGATCCTTGAGGGACTCCTCGTGCAATTGGCAAAGAGTCGGAATGGTGTGTTCATAATGTTCCATCATTCCAGTAAGGTATTCCTACTCGTTATGAAATTGTTATATCAGACCACAGGATTATCCGTAAGCAATGATAACGTAATTTGCTATATTGTTTTAAAGAAACGCATTAAATACCCACTGTTCTCCGACACATTTTTTAGATAACCTTTATAAGGAGCAATTACTACATCCAAGGGAAAGAACGTCTATATGTTCATTCGTGTACGCCCATTTATCGGATTATCTAACTAGACTATAGTTAGCTAGAGAAGTCGAAAATGAAACTTTCGAAATTTCATCACTTCGAACTCGAAGCCTAGAAATAATCAATGAACTCCATCTTTTAACGAACAAACATTTTCGCTGTACAAAGCTGTCAGCATATGTCATGATGTTAAGGAAAGGAACTGCAGCGGACTATCATTCATCATAGCTCTACAACTCATGGCATTCGTTCACCCTGAAGATGCGTAAGATAATTCGAGCATTCTCGGAATTCCGTTACTTTCCATGAGGCTTGGTTCGTGTTAAACGTTTATTGTTACGCCGCTGCATACGGTGGTTATAGTTTATTCCAAAAACTGAATTTTAGTAGATTTAGAAGATAACATTAAAAGTACGCTTAAAAGAGGTTGATACTGGTAAAAGACTGTGGTGTGTGTGTGTGTGGGGGGGGGGGGGGCTCTTGCGCATTGTATCCGATGTCAACCATTGAGCTTCAGACACCAGTTTGCGTCTCAATATTAGCGAAAATTTTAAATGCAACCTGATACCAAAAGTATCATATCGTTACAAGACATTGAAACAAATTTATGAAGCATTTCTTTTGAATATGATAAAAAATACGACCAAATCAACTAGAAACCTTGTAGAGAATGTTGTTTTAAAATATATCGATATAACTGTGAACGATCCGGCAACAGTGGCTAGTCTCTTTAATCAATACTTTTCGAGAATTGCTGTCGATCTCATTAAGGGTCTTCAACCACAAAATTCAATAACACAGTACCTTCCGATTGCCGAAACGTCAGCTCCATCGACCATGACGCGGCTAATCCCGGATAGCCAAGAATTCAACGACTCCGGCCGCGGAAGCCTACGACTCTACATTCTGGGGAAATACATCTTATAGCTCCCAGACTTTTAGATTACAAAAAAGAATTGTACGAATAATAACCGGCCGGACTGTTCCACACCGTCCGACCTGCATTCGCGCCGTGCCGTCTGGCCGCGTCCGACACCGGATCTGCCCGCGCCGTCCGACTGTGGACCGCTTCTAGCCGTCCGATTGTGCGCCACGCCCCCATCCCGCGGTTGACAGGCAGCCCTCTAGCTACGATTGGCGATTGTTATTATTATAAATGAATAAGAACATTCCGAGTCCTGATGAAGATCACGACATATTGATCGAAACGTCGGCACCACAACAATTTACGCGGCGTCACCCAGACAGCCAAGATTGTAATAATAACCAAATCCCACACACGTGATTCTTGTAAGCCTCTCTTCATTAATCTAGGAATTTTAGCATTACCTTGTCTGCTTATTTACGAATCAGTGGTTTTTGTCAAAAGTGACTTGCTTAAGAGCGGGAATATATTTTCAGAAAATGCCGATGTCATTGATTTTATTACATGGGGACGATGGTTTTTTTCATTAAAAATTGAAGTAGTATATGCCTTAGTGTAGGGATTACAGAATTTTGAAAATGTGCACAGATTTTACTTCTCCCTGTAGCACGTCAAACACAATTTTAACTGTGTTTTTACATAAAATAAATAAATAAAATTAATAAATGAATATTCCGTCTTGTACACCTTCATCGCGATATTTTCGGTTGGTTACTGTTGAAAATTGTTACTTAGTACTACTTTCAAAATGTCAACACTTCTCGCTCTCCATGCAACGTGGAGGCCAGCGTCTGGTCTGGGTTTCAAACGAAGTGCCCGTGCTTTGGTCACGTGGTTCGTGACGCAAACTGGCGATGCGCAGAACCAACTAAAATCGGGGCACCGGAGGAACGCACCACGTATACCACCATGGTGTGCGACAAGCCATGTTTGTTTCACTTGACAGTTTCACCGCAAACGCGCAGAGATGACGCAAAGCCCATCCTCATCGGCAGAGGCTGCGCCGGTGCCTGCTGTGAGGCGGCAGCCGGTTTGAATTTCGCTCCCAGAAGTAACATTTAATCTCAATCTTCTCGAAGACATTTTTGTTCGAAAACAAAATCTGTAATTCTTTATTAAAATCATCATATAATGTTTTTTTAAAAATTTTTTCAACGTGAACTTCTGGATATCCTGTAGCAAGAATAAATATAATGAAACTAACATTTTTTATTATATTCTGAAAATTAAATATTCCTTACACAGTTATATTCCGTCATATGCATAAGTGCTGGACAGGAAAAAATAAACATTTTGGAAACACTTCAAATATTTTTCCTTACTATTTTCATGAGAATTTAGCCTTTCCAAACGGATTGGCAGAATATTTTTTACTTTCTCGGTACTGGTTATGCAGTATAAAACATAATGCTGCAGGGGAAAATCAATGTTTGACAGCAAATCTTTTCTTGTACCTGTTTGTAGTAAGTTACTTCTTGTAACACTTTGTGTAGTGAGAGTCCATGTTTTGTGGGTCCTTGATACCGAAAAATAGATTGACGACAAAGCGTTTCTCCGTGGTTAACGCTAGCACCTAAACGGTTCCAATAACTTTCTCCAAAATTGATATTCCTCGATCGATGTGAACGAACTCGAGGCTTTGGGAGTTCCAAACTGCTATTTTGATTTTGAACATGAAGCCCGAAGAACAATTTGAAAATTTTCTTAAATACGACTTCAAATTTGTTGGTTTAACTTTGTCCTCGGATAACGTAAAGGAGGCTTAAAAGAACGGTATAGGTCTCAGTATCGTGGATCGTGGTACTCGCTGATTTTTCGAAATTGGTAAAAATTAAAATTGTTTTCGTCGACTTTCTTCAACTTCAATATTGAAGATCCAGATGGTCAAAGATACCTTGAAATAAAGTCATGTAATTTTTTTCGAAAATACGAGGTTTCATGTAATTAAGTGTGAAAGATAGGTAATTAAAAAAATAATTAAATTTTATTTTGTCAAAAACGGATCCATTTCTGTTCATTACGTGCTGTTGTAGCACTAAAAGTTTGTGTGTGTGTGTCGGGATGGATGCTTTGTTTTGAATATCTCTCACTAACTCTCCCTTTGTATTTTGATCAAAGAAAGAAAAAAAATGAAAGTTTTAAACCACTTGCAGGAGCTAAAACCACCAATCAGTGTGTTTTTGGATCCTGAGGAGGTTGCCTGCGGAGAGGTGAACCAGGAAGACGAGGTAAGAACAACACCCTCTAACCTCAATTTCATCTGAAACGATTTAACACTAATTTGTGTATTCTGAAAGTCGTAAAAAAGTGTTACATAAGGGTTATATAAGAAACATGTTTAGAGATAATGAAGCCAGAATTTATTACCTTCAGTGAAATACTGGGCAAGTTAACTCAATACAGCTGAGAGCATTTCGTGAAGAAATTCTGCCATTAAGAATGACATGATTTTCGTGACATTGCGATCAATGAAACAAGTGACTATTTGACATTGTCATGTGTCAACCTCACGGTAGCTAGGCCGGCGAGTAGTGTTAAGATCGGGTGGGTCTAGACGGAGTCCCCCTCGCTTCATGGACCCCTCCATATCCCCACCCAAAAAAAGTAAAAACAAGCAGATATTTTGAATTGGTCATGTTTGTCAGTAAAATCTCATCAAATTTTAATCACATTTATTTTTATGTACCTTGAGTTCAATTCATATTTTCAATGCAAGAACAGCGCTCCGTATTGCTTTTTATTGTGAACTCATTTAACAATTTTTACAAGTCGATTTTGTCTGACATGACACAATACACTTGTTAAGTCATAATACTGTTGAACAGATCGTGCCACATTGTTCGTAGCATATGCGTTTGGAAATTACGCAAAACCGAGAAACTTCGTTCATTTGAACTCGACGATTCAGAAACTGTGACCAGAAGGGAACAAAACATATAAAATCTGGAGCCCTCTTGTCCATTCACACTTTTGCAGAAAACTGAAGACCCTACAATTTTTTGGAGCTTCATTTCTTCTCTTGAAAACTTTTTTGACCTGGTCGCTCAGCAATCTTTCTCTATCGAAATGATCGACTTAAAAGTACAAATGAGTGGACGTCGGAGGGCTGTCCCAGAGCGAGTCGGCCCTAAAAATTTTTTGGTTCTTTACCAAATCTACTTTTTTAGGGCCACGAGTAATTGAGCGAAAACTTAAAATACGATTTTCTGAAGAAATCTTCAGGTGTTAATTAGCAGTTTTCGCTTCATCCTCGATTAAGACGTTTAGGAATGTTTGGCTGACGAGGAACTTGAGGGTCGTTTAATTCAACTTGAACAACAGGTGGATATTTTACGTCAAATCTCCTGAAGTTTTGTATAACTAGAAGTATCGAACATATCAGTCACCGCTTCTACGTTTTCATATGAATTGTTAACGCACAGACTCGACGTCTAGAGATCCTTCTCTAATATTTCTACGCGATGGAAAATTTCGATCATGGTTAGGTAAAAGATTCACTCGAGCGACTTCATAACACGTATTGGAGGCAACTTATTACAATCGTATTTGCTCTGAAATCATTATCACAGACGCCCTAGACGTCCCTATATGCATGTCGTTCAATTTCACTGTTTAAAAAGGAAGTTAACGTTCACGGAATTTTGAATTTCTGGAATTTGACGTTTACCGAATCTTTCTCTCACCCCAAATGTCGGGTGGGTATTTTACCCACCCGGAATTTTTCCTGCCGTCAGAACTGGACGGTAGGGCCGCCCTAAAGGGTTGCGGGGGACAATCTCAACAAATGTGGAAAGGGCCGCCAGTGTTTGTGGGTCTAGGGGAAAGTAAAGTAAATCTATTATTCTTCTAGTCTTTATTTGTAATATTTAAAGTGTTACCTGATCGGAAAGTTGTATTTTTGGATGGGGAAGGCTCACAAAAGTGTTTCTAGAGACCCATGAAATGTATAGGCGTCATTGTTAAATCTTATGTGAGATGCCAGAAATTCAATTTAGCACGTTAATCTGTTAGTAATTTGTGAAGTACTAGAACCTTCCAAGCCCACTTCTTGGGTCAAAGTCGACATTACCCATCACATAGTGGCTTTAGTAGGTGAAGTGTGTTACTGTAATGAGGAATAGAAGATATGTGAAAAGCAGATATTGGTCGGCTGGTAAGAAGTTTCTTAGGGTGATGAAAGACACTGTGTGCATTTTCGAGATGAACTATATCGGTCGCAAATTAGTAGTATACATCCGATACCACCTTTGGACAATTTTATAAAAGAGCACTGGTCCGAATTTCATTGAAGGAAATTTTTGAAATTTCCAAAAGTTACAAATAATGCAAGTAAATATGCTTTTGTAGATCCAACGAGTTTAGTGAGAATTCACCTTTTCCTTTTTAACATTAATTTATGTGAGCATTGAGATAGTAATGACATTACATTACCCAGTGTGCTTTGTAACTTCTTGAATACCTGTTCGATAGCTGCGTTAAATACTGGTTTACCAATATTCTGGTGAAAATGAATAAGAGGCAATGGACATTGGTGTCATCATACATTTCACTAATTGTTTCTTTTCCTGCTGCAGGACCCTCTGGCGTTTGACACTGAAATTGTTGTTTGTAAAAGCGAGAAGTCTGCTGGTAAGTATTACGAAACAAGTGGTCTTAAATGCCAACATCATTGTTGCACGTACTTTTTCAACAGATTTCATTTATACTTTGGTTTTTCAAACGTGGCATCTATTGGTAGTATCTCCAAGATGGAATGTGGGACGACTTTTCGCGTCTTTCTCGGTCCTGCCGCAAGATGTCGCTTGATGGCGACCGTATCAAGCAGTGCTGCGGATCAAGCGACTCAAGCGGCACGACCGAGAAAGCCGCGCCATATTCCATCTTGGACATACTACCCTCAGATGCCTCGTTAGAGAAACCCAAGTATAATTATTTGTTTACGCAAAGTACGCGTTTGTTCTTTGAAAGACTGCGCAAGTGTGGGTGAACAGACAGGCGAATAGATGGACGGAGAGACGTCCAGACCAAACTCATTCATACGTATTATCACTGTCACAGATTTGAATGGCACTTCCATGAGAAAATCTGTTTTAGTTTTTATTTTCTCACCTTTCGTAAGAAGAGAAAGCATTGTAATCGTGAGCTGGAAAAATAATTTTTGACAGAAAGCCCCTTTTTTGGGTCCTGTTAGTGAGAAAGTGGATCAATCTTTTTCCAGTATAGAGTAAATTACTGCCTCTAACACGCCAGAATCAGCATTCTGTTGGTCCTTGATACCGAAAAATCGATTGACGACGAAAGTGCTCATTCGTCTTTCTGTCTTTGGTCAACCCCGTGGCCAAAACCGGTCAGCCAATGTTCTCCGAAAATTGGTACTTCTCGATACATTTTAAGGAACTTTAGTTCATGTGAGTTTGCACCGGAAATTTTTTGGGGGAGGTGTTCTTTACACGAAGCTTCAAAACTAATTTAAAAATTTTCTCAGAAATGGCTCGTAACTTTTGGATTTAACCTTGTGCTCAGATAGTGTAAAAGACGCTTAAAAGAATGAGGCATATCCCACTTGCGCAGACATTTCAAGACTAGCTGGAGTTCAAAATGATTTCAGTGTCTTCCTACAACTATATTAATGAAGATAGACATTTTTGTCCTTCGGAAAATATCATCATAAACGAGATCGTTAAAAGAAGTTTAATTTAAGTTTTCGAAAACATAAGTAGTTTTTGTGTAATTTTGAGTAAAACTTAGTCACTTTGGAAAAAATTGAAAACGTTTTCTCAAAAGCTGCTCCAAAGTTTTTCTCGTATGTAGCAGAGACAGGAAAATAAAATGAAGGTGGACTAAGCCGCCTGCGAAACGAACAACACGACGCACATAGCACATGCAGGTGTCTTCGGAAACGCCCTGCGGCTAATTCTGGAAATGACCATATTTCAGACATTACCCATAAAATTACATCCACGGGCCCATGCTTAGACACACCTTCCTAGAGAGGCAGCCAATATAAAATTGCGATTCCGAGTGAAAAATATTTCCATGTCCTGCGTTTTTTGTCTTAATAATCCTGTAACTGGTTAACCGTCATCTAACCATGAAGTACGATTTTGTCAACATATCCATGTATCTTTGGTGCCTAGTTGAAGTCAAAAATTGAATGTCTTATTGTCTTAAATGAGAAAATACTCCAGAACCTAAGGTTTTCAATATTTTAGTCTTAAGTACCCTGCGCGGATAAATCTATCAATTCCTCATCGAAATTGCTTGTATTAATCGGATAATGTAACACAAGACCAGTATAACATACGTGGAGGAAACGAGTTCACAGACCGCAACTACACTGACCACCGAATTCAGTATTCCTCCCTTACAGAAAGAAAAAGGACTCAGAGGTCCCGAAACACGCAGCTGTACTGTTTTGGCCCTAGCGAAGAATTAAATAATTACCCATTTACTGCCATTAAGCCACTAGGCCAATTCACACAGAGCGGTTCTAGAGATTTATCAGTTGTCTGTCATCTTGGAGAGTTGGTTTTTTAAAATGACAAAATTAAGCTAACAAAGTATTTCTTCCCACAGGTGGTGAATACGACACAACTGGTGACTTGTTGGACTCAAAGTCTCGAATTTGTAATGGTGTCTGCAGTACACCCTCATGCTACGATGCAAACTACATAACCTCGGAGACAACGATAGTGAAAGGAAGCGACAGTCCAGTGCGCGAGGGGCAGTCAGCAGACAACGAGAAGCAGTTCGGAAAGCTGAATACCTCAAAGTATGTGGACGAACAATCCGTCTGTGAGGGGAGCTTGTCAGAAAGTGGGTGTGAAGTTGGAGTTGAGCAGAAAGAGGAAGGTGGTAATGAACATAAAAGTTTCAAGAGAAGGCACATGCGGATCCAAAGGGCTGATACCTCTGATCGATGTTCTCACTGCCAAAAGAGCTTTACACACAGAAGAAATTTATTGGCGCACTTGAGGACTCACAGCGGTGAGCGTCCTCACAAATGTTCCGTCTGCCAAAAGAGTTTCACAGTGAGCAGTCATTTAGTTAAACACATGCGTATCCACAGCGGTGAACGTCCTCATAAATGTTCCATCAGCGAAAAGAGTTTCACAGTGAGAAGTAGTTTAGTGACCCACATGCGGATCCACATCGGTGAGCGCCCTCATGTGTGTTCCGTCTGCCAAAAGATTTTCACAGTGAGAAGTAGTTTAGTGACGCACATGCGGATCCACACCGGTGAACGTCCTCATAAATGTTCCATCTGCCGAAAGAGTTTCACAGTGAGCAGTCACTTAGTTAGGCACATGCGCTTCCACAGTGGTGAACGCCCTTATAAATGTTCCGTCTGCCTAAAGAGTTTCACACAGAACAGTAGTTTAGTTAAACACATGCGGATTCACAGCGGTGAGCGCCCTCACAAATGTTCCGTGTGCCAAAAGAGTTTCACAGAGAGCAGTCATTTAGTTAGACACATGCGGATCCATAGCGGCGAACGACCTTATAGATGTTCCGTGTGCCGAAAGAGTTTCACATTGAACAGTAGTTTAGTTAAACACATGCGGATCCACAGCGGTGAACGTCCTCACAAATGTTCCATCTGCCAAAAAACTTTCACAGAGAGTGGTCATTTAGTTACACACATGCGCGTCCACAGTGGCGAACGCCCTTATAAATGTTCTATGTGCCAAAAGTGTTTTACATTGAGAGGTAGTTTAGTTACCCACATGCGGATTCACAGCGGTGAGCGGCCTTACAACTGTTCCGTCTGCCAAAAGAGTTTCACAGAGAGCAGTCATTTAGTTAGACACATGCGGATCCACACCGGTGAACGCCCTCATAAATGTTCCGTGTGCGAAAACAGTTTCACAAGGAGCAGTCATTTAGTTCGTCACATGCGTATCCATAGCGGTGAGCGCCCTCACAAATGTTCCGTCTGCCAAAAGAGTTTCACAGTGAACAGTAGTTTAGTTAGACACATGCGGATCCACACCGGTGAACGTCCTCATAAATGTTCCGTGTGCGAAAAGAGTTTCACAGAGAGCATTCATTTAGTTAGACACATGCGGTTACACAGTAGTGAGCGCCGGGTTAAAAAATCTCGGTTTGCGCGAAGAGATACACAAAGAAATGTAATTTAGTTGGGCACGTGTGTATCCACAGCGTTGAACCCCCCCAAAATGTTCCGTCTACCGAAAGTGTTTCATAGAGGTGTAGCTAAGCACTGGCGAACCCACAGCAGTGAACGCCTCATCATTGACGTGTCTGCTCGAAAAGGTTCACATAGAAGTTTTAGTTAACCAGAATCTGATCTACAACTGTAAGCGCCCTCGTAAATGTTCGTCTGCCAAAAGATTCACAGGGACTGTTGCCAAGAGGGACTCACAGAAGATAAATAACAGGCAGACGCGCAATAGTGAACGGTCGTATGGAGCCGCTGGACAGATTTCTCAGGAGAAGACATTTAATTCGGCCCAAGTCGATCCAATGATAAATGTGCATCTTAGTGCTCTGTTACAGGAGATCTGCCGAGAGACGTAATTTTATTTATCTCAGGTGGGACACTATGCCAAATCGAAAAAATAATTAAAATCCACGTTTTTTTATTCTTGTTTTTTTTAACCTAAAATACAGGCCAAACGACACATTCGTGGCCGTCGATTTGCTTCGGAAGAAGAGTTGCACGCCTGCTTACAAGCGTGGTTCCGTAAGCATCCTCAAATATTTTTCGATGAAGGCTTCTACCGTCTTATATCTCAGTGGAATAAATGTATAATGTTATGGCGATTTTCTTTGAAATAAAGTTTATATTGTATACTAGTTATGTTGATTGTAGCAGAATAATCAGTTTATTTACTTTTTTCCATCTCTCGTTTTCATTTGGCTGACCCTCAAAAATACACCGTGCGAATAAATTGTTCCCAATTTGGAAACGAAAAACATTTGAAGAAAGCAAAATTTGGGAGTCTTATCCTTTTGTTGCGAGATAATTAAACGAAAATAGTATATAAAGGGTGCGTTCTGGGTCAGATGTTTGTAGCGAACGTTTTTCCTATTTTGAAATTTCATTTTTTGCAATAAAATTCCAATTTTAGCTGTAAGTACTCCATATTTTCAGATTGTTTTGAGACGAGGTCTATTAAGAAACCTAGACATCATAATAATGATAATAGTAATAATAAAATTATTATTAATTGTAATAATAATGTATTTGGCCTTATTGGATAGGTAGTCCGACTTCGCCGGCCAGCTACCTGTGTCCCGCTTGCCTAGGCTTAGTAAAATTCCCATGCTTGGGGATCAGGGCGACATTAGGCAAACATGACGTATTCTCTTCACCGTAACTAGCAAGATCCGCCTGCTTCAGATTCTCGTTATACAACTACAAAAAACGGGGACGATTTTGAAGGAAAGCTACAACTATATTTTTGCCTCTACCGGGAATCGAACCCGGAGACCACAGTACGGCAAGCTAGTACGCTGCACATGCGCTATCCAGAGGCCGATTTTGATGATGATGATGATGATAATAATAATAATAATAATAATAATAATAATAATATTAATTCAAAATCACAATATATTAGCATTTCAATAATTAACTACACGATTTGAAGACCGCTTTTTAATTCAGTGTAAGAGATAAGAGACTTGCGTGTAGATAAGGAATTAGATATAAGAAAACACGTGTGCGTAAGAGATAAAGATGTCACATGCGCTTTTTGCGCAATATTACGTAAGAGAACATGTGCAACGATATGAGATTTGTATAAAAGACGTTGCCCGGTATCACGCAAGAAATATGGTTTATATAAAAGACGTGGCAATCTCTAGGTTTTCAGCATGTCAGTGCAACGTCTTCAGAATGGGTAAGTTATTATAATCTTAGAACTTTCATTGCTTAAAATATTTTAGTCATCCATTAAAAAAAACATGTATGCATTGATTATCACCATTCTTTCTTCTCCTTTTATATTTAAAATTATCTTGAATTATATGTTGAAAATCGTATGGTTAACTCTTTTTACCGTACATTATGACTTATCCAATTGGGTTATTAGGAATAGCATTGTGAAATTAAGCATATAATTTCATAGATTTTTGGTGCAGCATTTGTACCTTTTTGTTATTATTATTATTATTATTATTATTATTATTATTATTATTATATTATTATTATTAATATTATTCGTAATTCTGTTAAATTATGTAAATGAATGATATATTTATAAATAGTCGATGGTGTTATATTCCAAGATTCTGATGGAAATAACTCATTTCGACTATTATTTAATGAATTTTTTATAGATTTCAATGATCAAATTCACTGGAAACATTTTCTTGATTATCATATCTACTTGTTCGTAATATAAAAACAAAATAAGGCATATCATACTGTAAAGAATGGTAATGGCTGGTAATATCAATTTCAAAATTCTTTATTTCAATAATTCCATATAATTC
Organism: Teleogryllus occipitalis; assembly: GCA_011170035.1. Lineage (NCBI taxonomy): Eukaryota > Metazoa > Arthropoda > Insecta > Orthoptera > Gryllidae > Teleogryllus > Teleogryllus occipitalis. Next base: position 29,510 of record BLKR01010203.1, read on the forward strand.
GAATGTTTGTAAATCATAAAATGAAATTGTAGATATAGGATTTTTTATCAGATTTTCCTTAAAATGCAGAGCATAAGAAGATTCATCATATAAAATTGGTACATTGGTATATTTGTATAAATATAAAATTGGTACATAATTTGGTAGAGTACCATCTAATTTTTTTAGATGCCCGTCGATATACATCATTCATCATAGGTGGCCATGTAAATAAAGTAAAATCTCCTTCCCAAGTAATTTCTTTAAAATCTTTGAAAATAACACCTAATTATGTCAATGGATATGGAACCTCATCCTCTTTTGATAGTAATTTTAGATTAGAATTAATACCAGCAATATCTAATGGAATTCATTCATTTGTTCAAAAAGTACTTTTTTGTTAAACAGTTGACGTAATACCAGGATAATCCAATTTAAATATATTTTGTCCTTTTTTAACACTGTAATAATATTTCCACTGTTGTTGCTACCTAGCCGTTCAGCGCGCTGGGCTGCCAGTGCAGTAGATTCACCTGCTCTGCCTTGGTACACGGCTGTACTTCTAATATCATAAATACTTATACACAATCCTAACTTGGGCTGACAAATAGTCACTTACTTATTATTCTTATTTATCTTTAAACACAAATGGGCGCCTTGTCATCAATACACACACTTCCTTTTCAACCTCCTTTAGCTCCTGCACTCGCCCGTTGGCTAGCTAATTTTCTGCAACTTCTAATTCTTTCTGGGGGTGAATATGTGACTGCCCTGTACAGGGCTTCTAACGAGGTACCTATGCGCGCGCGTGCGGGTCTGCGTCTAACTACAAGAATCACAACACATTCTTTAATGGTTTACTGATGAACCCGAATGTGTTCATCTCAATTTATTTCAGTTCTGTTGACTGTTTCTTTTCATCTGATATTACAAAATGACAAATATATATTCAATGATAGTGCCCTCTGATGGCACACAAAACAAAACATAACAAACAAACAATACCCTTAATATTAACCTTTTCGCTGCTAACGACGCCTATAGGCGTCCAGATTTTCCGTGCCCCGTGTGCTAACGACGCCTATAAGCGTCCGCCCGGTTTTGCTTCTGCTGTGCTAATGACGCCTATAGGCGTCTTGTACTTCGCGCGGTTGTCTTTCGCTTGCTGCTGAATGGCGGAGGGCCTGAAGGACATGTGGCGATATCTGTTCGATTTGTAAGGGTTTGAAGATTAGTTTGAACCCTCCTAGAGTGTGCTAGTGTGTCAATTCTTCTCGCTACGAGTGCAAATGTTTGTAAACTGGTAGGCTGCCGCGCGGCCTGCGCGCGGTGGCCTTTCCTTTCCTGAGGGATTAGCGCGCATCTTGAAGGAGGCCCTTCCCAAATCCCCATCATAAATCCTCCTCTGCGGTTTCCGAGTGCAGGGTACCATCCTCACTTTGTGTTGAGATTTCTGACTGTGAGTGTTCTTGTTTTTACGCGTTACTGTACGAATATTTGCTTGTTTTGTGGACTTTTCTTTCGGTTTTTGGATTATTTCTACGGACGATTACACGGATTTTATTATTGACCTTATGCCACCGAAGACATCGGAACAGATACGTCAAAGCTTAGTGCAAGCGGGTAAGGACAGGAAGGCAAAGTTGAAGAAGAGAACATATGAGTTTCACGAGGGGCAGACAGTATTGTTGCGTGTCCCTTAAGTTTCCAACCCTAAAGTTGTATGCAAAATTTTTCCCATTATATGAGGGGCCGTACATCATTGAACAGATAACAAACCCAAACGTGGCTAAACTAGTCAACGATAACAGAGAGGTGGTGGGACATTATAATTTCTACAATTTAAGACCTTGCCCAACAAGAGAAGGCAATGGACAAGAATAGACCATGAAGTCATTGAATTTTCTGGAGAAAAATCAAAAAAAGGGGGGGAGAGAGTAATGAAACGCACCGCGTTTCTGCCTAAAGAAACGGCGATACAAGTAAGAGTACGCGGCAAAACGGTTGCCAGAGGGCGCCCGCTAGCCACAAGAAACAGCTACGGGCGGCGAAGTGTTGTCGGTTGACCGAAGGCGTGAGAAAAGACGCCGCGAGGCTTCAGTGTACGGCCGGACGCCTGTAAGGAAGGAAGTACCTGGGGCTGCTCCGCGTTCGAACAAGGTAGAATAGTGTCGCGAACGAATGAGCGCTGCCAAAAGTGATTGACGGACGAGTTGTGCTAGATATAACCATCATTAGTGGCTCGGACGTAGTGCCAGAGTAACAGCTATTATCCGGGGTAGTACTGATCGAGAGAACTTGTGTATAGAGGAGTACGCCACGAGACTAGTAGCCTGGTGAAATGGTGAGACACGTGCTAGTAAACTGTACCTTGAATAATTAGTGGCGTTTGTCAGCTCGCGGAAGGTAACATCGAGTAGATCTGGGTGAACTGGAAAGGAGTTCAGCGGGGAGGCGCAGAGGCACCGTGGGAAGATTACGCTGGAGAAAGTGCTTCGGAAACGCAGCGCATCGCATCGGCTGGCCCCCAGTGGAGCGGGCATAGGCAGCACAGCGAAGGAGTACGAGACAACCCGAGAGTCCCCGAAGCCGCCGACGCTCGAGGGGGGAGTATTAAACGGTAAATATTTCCTCGATCGATGTAAGATCGAAAGAACTAACAGTGATTCTGGGTGAGGTAAAGAAAAGGATAAAGACAATCACAGATATTTGTAATCAATAGTGATTTGTTTAGAATAATAAATAATTCATGTTTATTTTGTTCACGGAACAATGGTGTCTGATTAATAACCCCGAGCCCATTCACGAAAAAGAACACCTGTCCCTTGCAAATAAATTTACTGCGAACAAGCCGGGTTTACCGGTTCGTCTCAATATATATATATATATATATATATATATATATATATATATATATATATATATATATATATATATATGTGACGTAACGGGATACTCGCGCGGCGACGTGTCGTCCGCCGGGCGGAGGGCCGTACTTCAAGGTTTGCAAGATAGTTTGATACCTCCTGTAACGGAAGTCGGGGACCGGGGGGCGGAGTTCTTGCCCTGGCTGCTCCCACGCTTCCCGAAATGAAAACCAACAACACAGAAGTCATATTCCTAGAACAACTCTGAGGATTATAAACAACCAGCTTTTTTTAAAAGAAAAACGAAAATCAAATTATTTAATTTGGACAAATAACTCGGTCATTTAAAATGAACATTATCCTTCCATATGATCTGTACAATAATTATGTGCATCTGCACCAAACACTTCAGAATTGTACATTATTTAACACAATTCCCTTATTTCCAATAAAAATTTATATCCAAATTTGATTAGCACACAACAGAAATGTAAGCAATTAAATGTAAGCAATGAAATAAACATTCTGCACCATTTTTACAAAAATTGTAAGGAAAAAGAAGATTCAAAAGTGACAAAGCTTTTCATTGCTTTTGTTAAATACTCAAGACACTTTGGAGTATCATTCCCCAAACTCTTAAACGATAATACTAGTTCATTGCCATACAAGTAATCATTGCAACATTATGCCTTCCTTACCCTGCAGGGTCACAAAGCAATCCTGTCAAATGCTGACACTACATGCCATGAAATCACATCATACAATTACAATCAGAAGAAATTCATGGATACACTTTTGCCGAAACATAACATTAGAAATAGCTGTGTAACTGTCCTTCCACTCCGCTATTTATATCACAATCTGTGATATTGGACAAACTCCAATAAAATATTGCACTACCCAGAGAAACTGCAGTACATCTCTCACTGCATTCACTCCACTCCTACCGTTCACATCCAAATGGTTCGCGACACACCAAGTCGACCCCAACCCTACTTCACTCCCCTCCTTTTTTATTCCCCACTTTCCCCCCTTTCACTGCCTCTCCGCTACGGCCGATACTGCCGCCTGGGGGGGGGGAGAAAACCACGAACTGCGCTCTCGCAGGCGCGCGGCCTCCCATACTAACACAGTGGCGACAGCCCACACCTGGGCTCGGCGTCACATCACTCCCCCATCCATTCGTAGAATTTTTCTGGGAGAAAATATTCTTGAAAAAAATCAGGAGGGTTGATGGAACCATTGTCTTCACTACTTGTTTCTTCTTCATCATCTTCATCATCATATTCATCATCATATTCTTCTTCATCATCTATTTCTTCTTCATCATCTTCTACTTCATCTTCATCTACTTCATCTTCATCTTATTATTTTGTTTTGGATTCACCGTGAGTTCTTGGACGCTCGTGCAAACTTAGTCAGAGTTGTCATAACGTTCCCGAACAACGCTGACATCACGGTTTCCTAATCGGATCCTTCCTCGAGCGACGTCAATTACAGCATGGTTACTCGTCAGAAACTCTGCCCCCAAAATCATAGCAAACATCAATTTTTTTAATCACCAATGCAATCACCTCATACTTCATGTCTCCAATTTCCACCTCTAGCATAATTTGCTTCATGACAGGGCTCGATCTCTTTTGTGTCGCGCCTATCACATAGGCACTAATGGCCGTCGCTACCAACTAACGCATTCACTAATGACCGTCGTGGTACACCCCGTGTCCACTAACGCCTCTATGCTTCTTCCCAGACAATTAGCCTGCACCGCTGGGCACTTCCTAACCATCCTCACGCTGGTCTTGCACCGCTCCCAGGGTTGACCTTCATAATCCACCGGATGCATCGTATTGATCGGGACCTCGTTAGAAGGTAATCACCCGTGTCCGCATTGGTGTCGCCAGTCAATACAGACACTATGCGTTTAAATTTCTGCCACGTCCACTCGTACTTGGCCGACTATCCCCTGTTCTCAAACTACCTTCCCTTTTACTCGACTGATCGCTTTCATTGAATTTTTCTTCGCCTCGGACTGATTCTTCCCTATCCCGATTTTTAGTATCCTTTTCTTCCTTCTGCGCTTCCTTGCAGCCCCTTCCTTCCCCTCTTTCTCTCATTCCTTGGTTCGTGCCAGTTTCCACCTTCATAACATTTATCTTATTCTCTTGCCGGTTCTTAGGTATTCCGGCAAACGTCAAATCGTACCCGCCAAACACGTTCTGAAACCTATCGATATCGGTTATTCCCACACTCCTTAGCATGTTTTGAATCGATACCGGATACTGTCACGTGAGAATACAGATGATCTCTCGTTCCGACATGGGGGCGACAATGACCTGAAGTCCATGATGCGTTTTGTCGCATAGTTCCTCAACCCTCCAGACGACGGCGTATAAAAGCTATACATTAAGCTCAATTTAAAGTTCATTTGTGTCTCCTCGCTCCAATATCGTTCAAAAAAAAAACGAACCTTAAATTCCTCCAGAGAACACGGGAATGTTGAAAACGCATTTGCCCATGTCCTTGCATTCCCTTCCAACATCAAGTACAGCAGTTGGGTCTTATATTTATCGGATAAACACATTACCGACAAATACCTCTCGACTGCTCGCATAAATGCACAAGGAGTTTCCTTAGCGTCCCCTGAAAACCGCAGAGACGGAGGAATAGCCATATGCGGGAACCCGCCCCCTATTCCCGGCTAAATCCTGGCATTCTTTATATCCTCGACATTACCTTTCAACTTAGACATTCTTTGTTCACATGCTTGGATTTCTTCTTTGACCTTTGCTTCTAAGGCGTTCCGCGAAGTCCCCACCTCGTCCTCGACCTTCTTAAGTCTGGTGACCAATTTATCCTGGCACTCAGATATCCAGCCTCCTACCGAATTTGCGACCGCCTCAATTTCTGCGTCTTGCCATCTAATTTCCGCATTGTACTGGCCCTGCAAGCTCTTATTCATGTCTTCCCCCATTTGACGCATCTTCTCTTCAATTTTCTTATCCTGCACGGCAAAACTGTTAGCGATCAATTGGTTCTGCGCAACAATTTGATTTCCAAGGGAATTAATCCGACCGTTGATCCTGCTGACTTCTTCTTTAATCTCCCTACTCTGTTTTTCTATCTGATCATATAACACCTGCTTAATTTCACCGAACATAATTTTATTTTTCTCTTTTGCCGTCCGCGCGAATCCTTTTATCAAATTAAATCAAATTAAATAAATCGGCCTTCTCTCCTAATCTATCTCCCGTACCTCCCTCCGTCTGTTTTCTTTTCTTAGCCACCGCCCCCGTCGACCTAGTTTCTTTGCCCTCGGCTGTCTCTAGGCCGACGTTGTCAGAATCGTCCAAAATCACTCCTACCATCGCGACCAGACTGTCCACTGTCGGGTTTTCGCTCACACCATCGCCACTCTCTGACTCATCTCCCCCATTGCCCGCGCCGGAGTGTTTTTCCGCCATGATGGCGTTTAAACCGCGCACAAAATTTACAAACCACTGACAAATGCTTATTCTAATACATCATATAGTAACTCACTTCGGTTTTCCATTCGTAGAAGCGTGGGATGCAGTGCTCAGAGTGCTAGAAATAACAAGTACCTAAACAAGCACTTCGCCATGGGTACTCCTAGAACACCCTTCAGGTCCCCTGTTCGGGCGCCAGCTCCTTGTGACGTAACGGGATGCTCGCGCGGCGACGTGGCGTCCGCCGGGCGGAGGGCCATACTTCAAGGTTTGCAAGATACTTTTTATTGATACCTCCTGTAACGGAAGTCGGGGACCGGGGGGCGGAGTTCTTGCCCTGGCTGCTCCCACGCTTCCCGAAATGAAAACCAACAACACAGAAGTCATATTCCTAGAACAACTCTGAGGATTATAAACAACCAGCTTTTTTTAAAAGAAAAACGAAAATCAAATTATTTAATTTGGACAAATAACTCAGTCATTTGGAATGAACATTATCCTTCCATATGATCTGTACAACAATTATGTGCATCTGCACCAAACACTTCAGAATTGTACATTATTTAACACAATTCCCTTATTTCCAATAAAAATTTACATCCAAATTTGATCAACACACAACAACAGAAATGTAAGCAATGAAATAAACATTCTGCATCATTTTTACAAAAATTGTAAGGAAAAAGAAGATTCAAAAGTGACAAAGCTTTTCATTGCTTTTGTTAAATACTCAAGACACTTTGGAGTATCATTCCCCAAACTCTTAAACGATAATACTAGTTCATTGCCATACAAGTAATCATTGCAACATTATTCCTTCCTTACCCTGCAGGGTCACAAAGCAATCCTGTCAAATGCTGACACTACATGCCATGAAATCACATCATACAATTACAATCAGAAGAAATTCATGGATACACTTTTGCCGAAACATTATAACATTAGAAATAACTGTGTAACTGTCCTTCCACTCCGCTATTTATATCACAATCTGTGATATTGGACAAACTCCAATAAAATATTGCACTACACAGAGAAACTGCAGTATCTCATCTCTCACTGCCTTCACTCCACTCCTACCGTTCACATCCAAGTGGTTCGCGACACACCAAGTCGACCCTAACCCTACTTCACTCCCCTCCTTTCTTATTCCCCACTTCCCCCATTTCACTGCCCCTCCGCTACGGCCGATACAGCCACCTGGGGGGGGGGAGAGAAAACCACGAACTGCGCCCTCGCAGGCGCGCGGCCTCCCATACTAACAACAGTGGCGACAGCCCACACCTGGGCTCGGCGTCACTATATATATATGTATATATATTGTGACATACCGATATGTCACATGAATATAAACTAACATTTATTTGAAGACAATATGGTGGAATATGCATTAAGAAGTTTAGACGATCGAAAGGTCAGCTACATCAAAATATAACGAACGCATGGATTGGCTGGGTGAGAGAAGGACGGTCAAATGTTATGAAAAAAAAGAAGGTAGTTTAATACGAAGCTTCGAGGGGTGAATCATGCAGGAAGATTTCATTCTGACCGGCATCGCGTGTCTGAACGGATCGTAGGTTGTGAGAGGGAGCGAGTGTAATGCAGATAGTCAGAGTCGGGTTTTTCAGATCGTGAAAGTTTAAGGACAGTAAATGATATTGCAGATATTGCATGTGGAAGTAATATTGACGCATAAATTGGGACTTTGTCGGGAGTGGTAATCGAGTTATAGGTTTCGGGACTATGTCATAGGACGTAATCGGGACTGATAATTTTGATAGTTTGACACCATCTTGGATAGGAGCAGAAGAGGATTTCTTGGAACTTTGGACTACGGCAAGCTCGCAAGATATTTCGACTGAGAAGTCTTCGAGGGACATCAACGAAGAATAGATAAGTTAACCGCGGTATAAAACTCTAAATTCAAAGATATCTTAATAAAAGGCCTAACATCAAAATCATTTATTAAATTCACTATATTGTTTGCAAAAAGGTAACAATAAACTTTGTTAAATTTTGTTCTTTAGAAAAGAAAGTGATCTTTCATTTAGTCAATCCAAACAGTAATGAACTAGGAATTAGAATCATTCTATTTCAGATTCCCAGCAGCGCTGTATAGTCTGCGGATCCTATAATCCATTATAAAGGTAATAAGGATTATAATATATCGTGACCCATTGACCCAGCAAGCCGGACGCTAAGATCTTTGCGAGAAATTAATGTAGAGAGAAAATTTTGCTTATCTCAATATATATATATATATATATATATATATATATATATGTGTGTGTGTGTGTGTGTGTGTGTGTGTGTGTGTGTGTGTGTGTGTGTGTGTGTGTGTGAATCTGATCACGACTTTTTGGGCTTCCCACAAGAGGAAGTAGAGAGCGCGGGTGTCGAAGCGGAAGAGATGAACGAGTTGCTACAAGACATGCGGGACAGGCAGGATGTGAAAACCGGAGGCGTAGAACGGTGCTGATTGTTGAGCAGATCTGTGCGTTGTAATGAGTTTTATCGTTATTATATATTTCTTCACTTTAAAAACAAAGTAAGACAATCCCGAATCATCTGATTCCCACATTTTGGGGGCTCGTCCAGGATGTGAAGATCGAAGTCGATGAGAATATTATTCGGCAGTAACGACGAAAAGGCGAAACGACGAAAAGACGGAAAGACGACACGATGCAAAGACGAGGCCTGCGACATTGTGGATATTTCTGCCAAGGTCAACATTGAAAGAGATCCCTGTTGGAAAAGACGAGAACAGTTTCATGAAGAAGAAATCTTGTGTTTAGTGTGAAAAGGTTAAGTCAGAGATACAAAGATGGTGGCATTGAGGATTCGTGAGGCTTTCAGTTCTGTATATTACGTCATCCCATCGAAAACTCTCGAACGTGTTGTAACTCGTTATTAAGAAGTTGTTTGTGTTAATTAGAAAATTCTAGAAGGACGCTTAGAAGATTCCTGGATGTTGTGAATTGCGTAGTGCACTGAAATTTTCGAACGTGTATTGAGAAGTGTGTATGTTATTTTGTGTTCGCGGTGCGTGGAAGATTCTCGAATGCAATAGTTTTGAAGTGATTATGTTCTGGCTTTGACTATTTTATTTTGTTTGATTTAACCCATATTATTATTTTGTGTGATTTAAATTTGAACCCAGTACCATGATGACTACGTTAGGGGAAATCGAGAAAATTAAAAAGAACATTGCTACGGCACCTGTTAAGGTTATACGGACCATACACAAGTTGATCTTCGGGACAGCATCAACAGATCGGAGGAATAGGAAACGTCTACGGGAATTCCCTGGTTTCTCGTTTAAACGTGATTCCGATGAACATACAGAAAAACTTGATTACATTACACAGGAATTTAGTGAAGCAGACTTGGTCGCAATATGTAGTATTTTGTGTCTCGATTACACTGGGCTGAAAGATGCACTCGTAGAGCGAATTTGCGATCACTTGCTGGATTTATCTTGGCTAGTTGAAGCTTCTCAAAATTGTGAAGACGAAGAAGAAATTGAGGAAGACGAAGACGAAGAAAAAGTTGAGAAAGATGCTAAACCTCCGAAACAAGCTATCCAGTATTGTTCCAGTTCGACTGAAGACGATGAGATCGAAATTGAACAAGAGGTTAAGGGGATTAGACGGCTGAAATTACGCGATCAGACACAATCCCATAAGTTTGCTTTGACGTTTCGTTATCTCGAAGGTTCTATACGGCCTTATGACGGGAAGCAAGGATATCCTATTCAGAAGTGGATCAACGAATTTGAAGAGATAGCCGTTCTCATGGAATGGGATGAAATACAAAAATTTATTTTTGCAAAGAAATCTTTAACCGGTTTGGCGAAGCTCTTTATTCAAGGAGAAAATGGCATCTCGTCATGGAGGAAATTAAAGAAGGCGTTGAAAGAAGAATTCGAGGTTCAAACGAGTGCTGCTGACATTCATCGCTTATTAAATTGTAGACAAAAGAAGAAAGAAGAATCTTTGCAAGAGTATTTTCTGGTAATGCGTGAAATAGCTAGTAGATGCGATATTGACGAACAATCTTTGATGCAGTATATTATTGATGGTATCGATGACGAGTCCGGAACTAAGTTGATTTTGTATGGAGCTTCTGGTATGAAAGAATTCAAAGAAAAGTTACGTAATTATGAAAAGGCGTATGAGCGAGTTGTTCGAGGACGTCAATCGAAAAATCACTATCGATCTGACACGAAAGACAAAAGTGGAAAAGAGAACAAGTATTCATCTGATAAGAACTTAAGAGGACGTGGAAATAAATATGGTGGAACTGTGGAAATAAATATGGTCATAAGTCAGCTGACTGCAAATTCAAAGATCAAGGACCTAAGTGTTTTCGCTGTAACGAATTTGGACATATTGCTTCCCATTGTTGATGGGGAAGTTCGGAAATCAATTGGCGTCGTAGCTGCTCTAATCCAGAAGAATTCTAAGAAGAAAGAAATAATCATTAAAGGGTTGAAGACTCAGGCTTTACTGGATACGGGATGTGATGTCACGGTAATAAACAACGACCTCCATGCCAAATTGGGACATCCAGATCTTCAAGATACAGAAATACTGCTTTCTGGTTTCGGGAAAGGCTACGTTTCTCCAGAGGGATGTTTTCCAGCTGATGTCCTGATAGATGACGATTCTTATGAAGTCGAAGTTTTTGTTGTTTCCAATGACATTTTATAACCTTTTGATACACCATCAATTGTTGGCACTGACATTAGATCAAGCGGAGTTATTGAGAAACAAACATTATAGCAGAGTAACTAAGATTAGGACGGAAGCATTTGTAATGAAAATAGACGCTATTCGGAAGGATGAATTGAATATTGGCACATCAGCATCAAAGGAAGCAGTTTTAAAGGTTAAAGATATGGTGGCCAAATACCAACCGGCAAAGAAGAAAACCACAGAAATTGAAATGAATATAGTGGTGAAGAATGAACAGCCAATTTATAGCAGACCGAGGCGTTTAGCCCCAGAGGAGAAGTCCGTAGTGAATGAACAGGTAAAACAGTGGCTTGAAGATGGTGTCATAGAACCAAGTGTGTCCGAATATGCTAGTCAAGTTGTAATTGCCAAGAAGAAAGACGGATCACCTAGAGTTTGCATAGACTACAGGCGATTGAACAAAAATGTTATGAAGGATAGGTATCCACTTCCATTGATAGAAGACATCCTAGACAAACTTTGTGGTGCCCGAGTGTTCAGCACTTTGGATCTCAAGAATGGCTTCTTTCATGTCAGCATTCACCCAGAAAGTAGGAAATATACAGCTTTTGTGACGCACTCAGGACATTTTCAATTTTTGAAGGTTCCATTTGGTCTCTGCAACTCTCCCGCGGTGTTTCAAAAATTTATTAATAGTATATTTTGGAAACTTATTCAAGATAACGTCGCTTTTGTATGCATAGATGATTTGGTGATCCCTGCATGTGACGAAAAAGAGGCTTTGCACCGACTTCAACTTGCCCTAGATGTTGCTGAGGAAAATGGACTGGAAGTGAAGTTTGAGAAATGTCAGCTTTTAACGAAAAGGATTGAGTTCTTGGGACATACGGTTGAAAATGGAAAAGTGTTTCCCTCATCTGAGAAGATTGCTGCCGTTAAACATTATCCAGAACCAAAGTCTACAGCAGATGTACAAATTTTCCTGAGACTAACTGGATATTTCAGGAAATTCGTGCCCGATTATGCCAAGATCGCTAAGCCTCTTAGTGATTTGTTAAAGGACAAAGTGAAATTTCACTTTAGTTATGAACAAAGGAAAGCGTTCGCAGATTTGAAGATGCTACTCCAAGAAAATCCAGTTTTGATCATATACAATCCAGCGTTTGAGACGGAGCTACACACGGATGCCAGCAAGCATGGGTATGGAGCAGTGTTGTTGCAACGACTTCCAGACAACGGCAAGCTCCATTCGGTGCATTATATGAGTATGAAGACGAAGCTTCAAGAGGAAAAGTACAGTAGTTATGAGCTTGAAATGCTCGCTGTGGTTGCTGCTCCGAAGAAATTCCGAATATATTTACTCAGAATTAAATTCAAGATTACAGACTGTTCAGCGCTACAGAAGACTATGGGTAAAAAAGATCTTACACCAAGAGTAGTTAGATGGGTTATGACCATGGAAGAATTCGACTACAGCATAGAACATCGAGATGGTTCCAGAATCTCTCATGTGGATGCTCTGAGCCGACACCCTCGCGTGGACGTACTCTGCGTTGTTAAAGATGGGCTAGTAGCGAAAATCAAGAAAGCCCAACAAGCAGACGAGGGACTCAATGCAATTAAAGATCACCTTCGGGAGTCCGTGATCTTGGACAATGCTAAGTCAAGTGGTGAGGGATCAACGTCAGTGATGTGGGTTAAGACCGGCTGGGTGCTGGCAAAATTTGCCTCTGCAAGAGGAAGAAAGAAGAAGAAGAAAAAGTTCTTGATTGGAAATCAGGGCATGTGCCGCATTCATAAGACCATGGAAGCATCATCCGAGGCGGATGATATCCAGGATGGCCGAGTGTGGGAATCTGATCATGACTTTTTGGGTTTCCCACAAGAGGAAGTAGAGAGCGCTGGAGTCGAAGCGGAAGAGATGAACGAGTTGCTACAAGACACACGGGACAGGCAGGGTGTGAAAACAGGAGGCGTAGAACGGTGCTGATTGTTGAGCAGATGTGTGTTGTAATGAGTTTTATCGTTGTTATATTTCTTAACTTTAAAAACCAAGTAGGACAATCCCGAATAATCTGATTCCCACATTTATATAATACACGGCAACATTTATGAATTTGTCTTTGGTGAAATAAATTAGTATTGAATGTGTATAATTTTATTTAAAAGATTTTAGTTATTTGTGCTCATTGGCACTCTCGCATTTCCTATTCGAAAGTCGTACGTGTTTGCATAACTATGAAGTTTTAAAAATTATTTATTTCATAAATAGCAGGAGAAATTAATTCGTGTATTGAAACGCTCTCCGTGTCTCTCAAATTATTTCTGCAACCGGTTTCCGAATTTATATCATTTTTGGGCTCCAGTAAAGGGTTGCGATTTTAAATTTCCCGAAAACATTTAAAGGGAAATAATTATCCTACTAGCCCCATCTCGATCAGGTTTTTTGTCCAGTTTCCCTGATCCATTGAGCAAATGCTGAGATTGTTTTGCTTCTGGACATAAATGTAACTTCATTTTCTGTGCACGTCTTCTAGAATTCAGTGGGAAATACAATTATTAAAATTATCGTTTCCATGTTGTCGCGGCGGGAAGTAATAAGAGCCAAAATTTATTGCTTATTTATCCTTGAAAATAGATTTTATTACATGGGAGTTTTTTTTCTCCCTTTCAAAATTCAAAATTTAAGTAGTATATGACTTAGTGTAGGGATCACAGAATTTTGAAAATGTGCACACAATTCACTTTTCCCCATAGCACGTCATACGCAGTTTTTTGACGTAAAATTAATAAATAAAAAGCTCTGCCGGTTGCGTTCTTACGAAAATAATCGTCGCCGGTACTTACTTTCTTCCTAGCAAACGATCATTCGATCCGCTCTTCATACGGAAGAAGCGAGGAATCTGAAATTTGTTTCTGGAAAGAAATTATTGAACTGTGGATTGCACAAGATGCTAAAGAAATGATAATCAGCTTTTCTTTTTCAGAATGAGAACATTATAAGTTTATTCGCGATAAAAGATAAAGTTCATCCCTGAAACTATAAGATATGTCTCGAGCCTCTCTTCCCCGCTCTCACATCCGTATTTTCTTCAAGTCCGATTTGCGCACTCCCGATGCCAGAATTATTCAAAGTCGCAAATAGAATTACGCCCACAAAACATATATAAGTCCTCACTGCTCAATTATTTCCCACAAAATTCCACCAAGTCCCGTATTTATCATTTACGATAACCTCTGCAGTACGATGCGTACGGTACACGGTCTAAAGCTCATCTCTTCCCACATATTACGAAGTCCAACCCTCTATAACTTTCATACATTATTGTCTCTTGTTTTACAAAACAATATCGAGTTTCCTTTTACGTCATACCCCATTACCAGTTTATCACCAATCCTACATGTCCTTATATCACAATCTTCTGTCCGTTACTTGCCGTGCTATGTTTATTTACTTCCGCTTCCCTGGATGCTAAGGAACGCTCTGCCTACATGCCTATACCCTCAACATTTACACTTTATACGATGAATGTAACACATTTTTGTCCCAATTCCCATAACAATATTGTGTGACAGTCTGGTATGTCACAGTATAGAGTAAAAAAATAGTATTAAATATCGAAAAGCTATGTTGTTGGTTTTATTTGATTGTGCGCGTTGGTTTTCTTTTTTTCGAATTTGATTTTCTGGATTGGTTCGATAATTCTGATGCAGTTTTAACAATATTTATATCAATCACGGCAACATTTATTATTGTATCTTTAGTGTATTAAACTAGTATTGAATGTGTGTTTAATTATTTAATAGATTTTAGCGATTTGTGCTCATTGCACAAATCGCATCGCATACTCTCAAATTTCCTATTGGAAAGTCGTACGTGGCTTCATAACTATGAAGTTTTAAAATTATTTATTTCGTAAATAGGAAGTGCAATTAATTTGTGCATACAGTAATAAATTTGTATTAAATACTTTTGAATTTACGTTTTGTTCCTATTCTTAAAAAAGTGGCTTAATTTTTGCTGTTTTGAAAATATCTGGAAATATTCCTGTGCACAAGGAAGCATTGAAAATGTGAGTTAATGGGTGTGTAATGGCAGGTGCTCACGCTTTTAATAAACAATCCGGAAATTCCTCTAAACCAGATGAATATTTATTTTTTAGTTTACTGACTACTCTGGGGATTTTGCTGGAAGAAGTTTCGTAAATAAACACTCGATATCTCGAAGCGTGGCAAGAAAAAAAATTCCTTCGTCTATCTTTATTTGAGTAAGTGAGTAACCCCGTGTGGTCTACCCCCTCCACACTCAAACACTTCATCAGGGGGACAAGTTCGCGAGGTGGGCACCTATGTCCGCACCCCTCGCCAACGTGTTAACGACGAGAGGCTGATGGCCGGATTCAGCCGGAACCCAGTTTACCGTCGCATACTTTACCGGTAACCTTCCCATACTATGCCTGGGTGGGGGCCACGCAGCTGTAGCTCAGAGCTCCTAGCTATCCAGGCTAGTACCGGAGTCTCGACTATGCGCCACCAAATACTATGGAGACCATGCAGGACACTTCCTCGTTCTTCCACGCAATCGATAGAAACAAGTTCCCACTAGCGCTCCTAGTGTCAGAACCTGGCAAATAGAAACGTCAATGTGATTCTTACGGAAGAAATACATTTTTTTCCAATCGACCAAACGAAATGCTACTAATTTTTACTTACTCTCTTTGTGATTTACAGCTATTAACATATCTAGAATTGTTATGAGTGTTATTACTGCCGAGACCAAAAGTTGGCAAAAAAAATGCCAATTTCTCTTTTGTCAGTTTTCTCAAAAATATTAGAAAAGCTTTTCTTTACGCGAATGAAAACTTTTCTCGGGAAAAACGAAGAATTTTTAGACTCACAACACGGTTTCAGGAAATCAAAATCTACGGAAACGGCCATTTTTTCTTTTATTAAAGATGTTGCTTCATCAATGGATGAAAATGAAAAACCCATTGGGATATTTTTAGATCTTTCCAAAGCTTTTGACGTTATTAAGCATAAAATCTTGCTCTCAAAATTACCTCCTTTTGGAATTTGTGGTATTGCCCTAGATTGGATAACTTCGTACCTTAAACATCGATTTCAAAGAATAGAAATACCCGAATGACATGAAAGGAAATTATTTACTTATCTTTGGAATTCTCTGCCAATTGAACATGGGGTCCCACAAGGTTCGATCTTAGGTCATATCCTCTTTCTGTTGTACGTAAACGATATACCCTTATCTATTAAAAATTGATTCGTCGATGACACGAATGTTCTTTTCAAAAAAGAAAGAATAAATTGTACAATTTCAGAAGTTTCAAATTGGTTTTGAATAAATTAATACTTAACGAAGGAGAAACTGTCTCAATGCAATTTTGCGTTTCAAAACGGGAATCGCATGCTCCATTGAAAATGAACAATTAGCAGTTGTTAAGATAACAAAATTTCTAGGTCTCTCAATTTATTCAAACCTCGTATGGAGTGTACATATAACAGAATTAAACAGCTTCTTGAATGCACGTGTTATGTTATGCATTCTGAATTCTTTCTAATTCTGTCAGCCTTCATGCAGCTCGTTGCGTGTATTTAGCAAATGTACATTCTCGCCCGAGATATGGCATAATATTCTGGCGAAGCTCATTCTTTAGTGCTCAGACATTTAGATTTCAAAAGAAAATTATCGGAATAATGAAAAAATCCCATCCACGTGACCACTGCAAGCCTTCTTTTATTGAGCTAGGAATCTTGTCATTGCCTTGCTTATTTATTTACGAGTCTCTAGAAATGAAGGAAGTTCTATGGTCAAATAGAGAGGCATGGAGACTGAGAGCGGAGACACGGAGACAGCTGTGGAGTAACTCCGTATTATATATAGTATTTGTCAAAACTGACTTAACGGTGGGAACATATTTTAATGTAATACTGATATTTATAGCTACAACACTCGACGTAGAAATGATGTTCATCAAGTGTCAATATCAACAGCTTACTACAAGAAATCCACATACAATAAATGTATGTAACTTTACAACGCATTGCCAGATGAAATAAAACAATTAAAATTGGTGCACAAATGTAAGTTAATAGTAAAATCTTTTCTGCTGCAGAACTATTTCTATACAATTAGAGAGTATACTGATCGTCAAAAAGAAAAATAATGTTAACTTGAACAAAACCAAGATATTGTATAATGCATTAGTTTACATTTGCATTGTATAATTTTCAAAAAGACTTAAATGCTTGTAACAAGTAATGTACCTCAGTATCCGGGTCAATGAATCCCATCTCGATCGGGGTTTTGTCCTGTTTCCCTGATCCATTGAGCAAATTCTGAGATGTCTTCTTGATTTGCTTCAGGACGAAAATGGCTTCACTATGCGCAGGTTTTTTTGAGCTTTCTTTTTGCTTGTGGTGGTAGTAGAACTTAGGATGAGTTTCTGTTTTGTTAGCTATACAGAAAAATCAAATTTGTTCGTTCGTTTACCGTTAAAACATGGTTTTCTATAATTGGCAACGAAAATATCTAGTTTTGGAATTGTAATCTCTCGCTTTTTAAATTTATTATTATTATTATTATTATTATTATTATTATTATTATTATTATTATTATTATTATTATTATTATTAATTTTATTATTATTATCTTATTAATAATAATTATTATTTTAATTAATAATACTATTGTTTTTTCATCTTTCAACTATTAATAGTTAAATTGTTGGGTTCTTGGGAAGGGATTCTGAAACTCAAGAAATCGAGCGCAGATGATTTTTTCCTTCAAACGTCACAATCAGTTTTTGACTAAATAAATAAATAATGTATTATTGTTTCTGATTCAATTTTGATAGATTTGTGTCACTTGCTTTTATTGTATTATTTCTCAGCCAGAGTTACCTGCGCTTCTTGAATACACGAGCTACCTGCATATCGTACAATTCTTACTGAAATGTAAAATGTAAATCGACTTGCCTCCTAGGGGATACATTCAAAAATACCGCATATCGTGTACTTGATGGAAAGTATGTTACGTCACAGCCACCACCACACTCTAGAATCATAGTGATGTTGCCAGCCGTAGGAGGGCAGCACTAAAGCACGCCACACTATTCCTACATGCTCACGAGCAGTCCTCATTCATTAGCTGTCCTGTTCCGAACCTGTGGTGCGTCTCTGTGAAAATTAGTTTCTACGGGAAAATATATTGTTAAATTGAGTTGAACCAGTTCGCTATAAATTTTCTTTAATACATGGACCAAATAAAAATATTGTCGGAGAGTTTAATTAAAATAGAAAACGTAAGTTTTATTTTTGAAACAAATATCTTTCTTTCTTCTAGAAAATGTATTTATCAAGGAGTAAGCATTTCTGTCTTTAATGTTTCTTAATTTAAAATAATTATAATAAAAAGAATAAAAAACCATTAGCATCATGTAAATATTTATAAAGAGTTTTATTAGCCATCACAATCAACATGCAGTTGTAAGTATTTATTGTACTGTTTAGTGGTTATGCAATTCTCGTACTCAAAATGTGTTGACTTACTAAATTGCATTGGAAAAGTAATGAATATCGGATTCACGACTAGATGTGGGTCAGTGAGTTTACTGAAAATGTTTGCCTCTTTCAGGTGAAACCAGAACCTAATGATGATCCTGTAGACGGAGCATACAGGTTCACAGTGAGTTCATTGTTTATTCTCATTACAGTTACTAAGTATGAGAAGTTGAGGGTGAAGTTAATAATTTTTCCAGACATTGGGGAATTTAGGAAAGACATCTGAATGAATAAAAATATTTTTTTGTGTATCTTGTAAGAAGAAATACTAAGGGTTTTTATCTAGTTTTTTTTTTTTTTCTCAAAATAGGTGGCCTGTGTAAACAGATTTGGCCATTATTGTGAGGATGTAAATTAATGTTTTCTTAAGTACTCTTCAATCCCTTGATTGAAAAGTAGTGCTTTAATTTTGGAATACAATTGGATTGAAAGCAGATAATTTGTCATTGAGGAAATCTTAATTTTTGAGCAGTTTTTGAGAATATATTCCATTGTGAACTTTTCTTTTTATGTGTGTTTAATTTTAAAAGTTATGATGAAGTAGATTTTCTTGCTCTTAATGAGGCAACTTATTTTAAAATGTCCACAATTTCTTTTTCTGTGACAGCTTCTATGTCTTTTGCCCTGCTCACCCGATTGTGGTTATGACATGATTAAGAGTTGCTATGTACTAACCCTGACGAAAATTTTATTTTCTTTGCTTAAATATGCAAACGATATTGGTTGCCACTAAATAGTTGCTGTCTCTGTAATGAAAAAGGTCTAATGCAATTCAGTTTTGACTTCAGACTTGAACAATTTTAAAGCAGTGTCATTTAAAATTGTACAGATTAACAACGTACTTACTCTCATTAAATTGCAAATTAATACAATTGAAGAAAAAATCTATGAAAATTACTTAAATGTTATATTATAATGAGAATAATAAAATTATTACTTCTAATAATAATAATGATAGGAAATTAATGAATTTCGTTACTGTGCATGTTAATTATGAATGTAAAATGATATTATAATGTTGTGTTTATTTCATTATAATTATCTGTTCCCTTGAGGAAAAATGGCACCTTGTAAATCATTGTTTCCAAAGTGAAAATGGCTTCATATTGACAGCCAGCTTCTGAACTATGCGTTACAGTATTGTAGGCTCCCTGACTTGGAGAGTATTCATCCTAATATTGTTAAGAGTTGAGATAGAATTGCAATCAACTTTTCCTATTATTTTATTGTGAAATATTGTTTCTATATTTTTAAATAGGTTTCAGGTTTATGTGTTTTTCTAATCACCCATGCTAAGAACGAATTAGATAAACCAGCAATGCCACAAGCAATATAAATTGTTCCTCTGTTTTATGGTGTAATGATTTAAAGAATGTAGGAATTCACATAGACCAAAGTATTCTACTAGGGAAGATTAGCCACAAAGTTGTCGCATGCATTCATTCTCTAAAACCTATATGAGGACTACAACTTGTCAACGCAATCTTAATCCTAATGACTTCATTTGTAATGTCTCATTTCAATTTCTGTAATTTTTTTTTTTTTTTTTTTTTTTTTTTTTACTTGCTAAACAACAACTGAAGTTGCAAACCTTACAAAATGCATTCTTGCACTTCATGTTTGACTTGTGTAAGTGCAATCATATATCTGCTTACTAGAAGCACATGAAAAATTCTCTCTATCGAAACAAGAAGCATATTGCATATCCTCTTTCTTCTTTATAAAATCTTGTTGTTTCAATTGCCTTCAATGGCACTTCTAAGATCTTGAAAAGCCTTACGTCAGAGTGACCATCATCTTCATTATTGCTGGGCATACCTTGGCACAACACTGTCCCACTGGAAGTCTTATAGTGTCACCATATTTTGAAACTGGAATCCACTTTGTATCACTGCATGTTAAGCAAATTAGCAATTTCAGAATATTGAACACTCAATGTGAAGCCTGTAGTAAAAAAGAAATGAGGTAGAGTACATATTTGCTTTTTTCAATTGCACTCAATTTTCACAAAAAATGTCAATGCTGCCTTCATTACATACCATCCATTCCAAATTGTCTTTCCAAAAATATTTTTCCTCGCACTACTCTCCACATGGCATTTATGCAGGAAGCTAATCTTATTTCTTCTTATACAAGGTTTACAAGAAAACAAATTGGATTGCAATAACCAAAGTACATTTTATCATTATATCCAATGAAGATGTACGATGCTTTTATTAATCTTTTATGTTAGTTTTGTTACCAAGAAAATCAGTTTAGTCATATGTCTGCGTTGTGTTACTGACAGTTTTTGTAGTATTATACTATTGGGCTTCTACATTTATGAATTTACTAATTAAATTGATGTGGTAAAATACTCAAATGTTGTACTTAGAAATTATGTACTGTAATGGTCCTAAATTGTTCTCAGTTATGTAATTGTCTGCAAAAGTATATTATTCACTGTGTGTTACTCCCTTATCTTCTCATATAACGTTTCATGATCTTTCTCCTCTTGTCCCCTCTTCCATTAGATCTTTCTCCTCTTGTCCCCTCTTCCATTAGTTCTTTTTTCTTTTCCTTTTCCTTCTATTATTGACTCTCTTCTTCTTCTTCGGCATTTTCCCCTTAGGAGCTTGCCGTTTTCACCCTCCACAACTCTCGATCTTCCCAATCTCGTGGTTTGAGGCCTCTATCCTTCATAGCTTCCTGGATGTATTTTTCCCATTCTAAAACTGGTCTTCCTCTTTTCCGTCTCTCAGGTGGTTGCCATTTTAAGATCTTGTGTGGCCATCTGTTTTCTGACATTCTCTGAACATGTCCATACCACTGTAGTGCTCTAGTAGTACCCAACCAAATTATTGACTCTCAACAGTTATATAATGTTTTTATGTTTGATCTTAACCCGCCATCCTGATTGAGTATTTTTTCGAGTACTGAATCGCTTCAGGCATAAGCAAGAACAGTTCCTAGTATTGCATTCCAAATGTAAATGTAAAATGTACTCTCCATATTTTGTTCCTTGTTCACAGTTGGGTTCTGTAAATCATGGTCACTAACATTTTAGGCAAAATTAGGATTTTTTGATTTGAAGCGTGATATGTAGTAGCACTGTCAACTCATTTTTAAGAATATTCCTTGCAAAATGGCTGTCTTTATTTTCCTAAAACTTTTAAGAATAAACAACTAACGGCTGTGAAATTCACATTTAAGATCTGCCTTGCACAAGTAACTGAATGTTTCCTGACTATATTTGCTGTGCCTAGTAAAGCGGCTTTTTGCGTTGTTCTGAGGTGTTTTTCTTTTAATTGCAGTGTCTGTCCAGTTTTCAACCAATCCTTGGTTACCACGCCATTTGCTGACACTATCACAGGCACTATGTCTAGGCTCCGTAACCTGTACATGTCCCTCAACTCCACAGCGAGAGATTGATATTTTCGTTTCTTTTCAGCAATAGTTGACACCAGTTTGTCGTTTGTGGGAACTGCAACATCGATTATCATTGCTCTTGTTGTTTTATCAAATAAGACAATATCTGGTCTGTTAGCTTCAACCGCCCTGTCTGTTATAATTGTTCTGTCCCATAATATTCGTGCCAAATGATAACAGAGAACTTGCTGAGGCTTACATTTGTAATAGGGTTGCTCCTGTTCTACAAGGTGATAATTCTTTGCCAGTGCCTGGTGAATTGCTTTGGCTACATTATTTATTCGCTGGACATCCGTTACTTATATACTGGATTGGCTCATTGTTGATTATCCAAATTATATTATTGTTAGCAATTTATTAGGCATTAGATTTCATTAGTTATATTCAGGTGTTCAATTATTAGTTATATTCAGGTGTTATATTCAGGTGTTCAAAGATAATCCATTAGGCATTAGGTTATATATTAGCTACCCAAATTACATATTGTTCACATTAGGCACTCAAAGGAAATTTATTAGGCATTAGGTTATATTAGTTATGTTCACACCAGGTATCTTGTATTATATAAACTGTATATTATATAAATAAATAAATAAAAAAAAAAAATAAAAAAAAAAACCGGGGAGCGACTAACGACGGGAAATGACATGATGAAGCAACATCACTTCTTTCTGGGAGCAGCTAAGAGAATAAGAGGAAAGAAAACGAAAGAATAATAAGCAGAAACAACAAGCGCGCCGCCCAAATACGAGAAAATCGTAAGGCGGCCGCAAAAAATTTGATTAAACACTTGAAGAAAAACCACCGGCGGAAGAGCTCCCCACCAGGAGCAGGCCGCCATAATTCGGCCATAAACGACGTCGCGTTGATTTTACACAATCGGCACCTGCTATCGATCTGTTGGCCCAAGACATACTTTTGATAAGCTCTTGTTTCCACTACTTGGTCTTGTATGGAGAAGAGGAATCCCTCTGTTTCACCATAAAGCCCCGCTGTTCGTAGCCATTCCGTGGACCATTTCAGATCAATATCATCAGCAGTCAGCGTTGTTATAAACCGGCCGTGTAGCTCTTTCGTCTTCCAGACATCAACTCGGTCCTGAGCTGTTAGATAGGAAAAGCTTCTACTTTCTTGGGCTAAACTTAATGGGCTGATGTTTTTATCCTGAAAACAAATTGCCTTGTGAAGTGGAGTGTCACGTGAAAGGAAAAAATTACGGAGTTTCTCCTCCTGCTGACGACATAGTACTTCTAAATTTAGCAGTCCTCTACCTGCTTTATTTCGAGATAGGTATAACCTTTGTATCGAACTATGCGGATGGTGAAGTCGATGTTTAGTTAGCGTCGTTCTCAGCTTTCTGTCGAAAGTTTGCAAAGAGGTGTCGGTCCATTTTATCACTCCGAAGGTATATGTTGCAGCAGGAATAGCCCATGTGTTAATTGCAGTAATTTTGCTTCTCGAGTTGATATGCGTCTCACATATTTTATTTACTCTGGAGATTACCTTCTTTTGAATCGTATTTCTGGCATTTGTGTCAGAAATTTCCAATAGCTGCAACATTCCTAGATATTTGTACGTGTCTTCATTGCCAAGGCTTTGAATAATGATGTCACTAGAGAGTTGTAATCCTCCTTCCTGATCTTGAACTTTACCACGTTTGACATTTAATATCGCACATTTATCTGAGCCAAATTCCATGCAGATATCTTTGCTGAATTGTTGGACAAGCATAAACTCACTATGTAGTTGGTCTTTATTACATGCGTAGAGTTTAAGGTCATCCATATAAAACTGATGCGATATGCGAACATCCGGATTTCTCTTTATACAATATCCATATCCGAACTCTCTTATCATTCTACTCAGCGGGATGAGGGCGATGCAAAACCACAGTGGGCTCAAACTGTCGCCCTGAAACATACCTCGCCGAATTCTGACTTCCCTGGTCTGATAGGAAATACCACCTTGCCTAACGTGAATAAAGGTCTTCCACTCGGACATGCATACAGAGAGAAAATTCAATAAAACTGGATTAATCTTATAAATTTCAAGGGCGCGTAAAAGCTATGAATGAGGAACAGAGTCAAATGCCTTTTTGTAATCCACCCATCCTACAGATATATCATGTAGGCGTTTGCGAACTTGCTGTGTGATCACACTATCTGTAACTAAAAGCTCTTTGCATCCTCGTGTCCCCTTTTGACATCCAATTTGCTCAGGAGGTAAAAGGTTTTGATTTATCAGATGATCATTAATTTTAGAAGCTATAACTCATGTCAATATTTTGTATAGTGTGGACAGACATGTGATTGGCCGAAAGTTCTCTGGTTTACTGTTGTCACCTTGTTTAGCCAACATAATTGTTTTCCCAACAAGTATGTAGGTAAAGTGACTGGATCTTGCAGAGCAGCGTTAAAGAAATTAGCTAGGTGAGGGTGGAGAGCAGGAAAGTATTTCGACTATACATTAAGAACGCCATCAGAACCAGGTGCCTTCCAGTTCTGTCTTTCCGGTGGCTGCTGTAATATCAGCTTCAGTAATCATAACTGATTGCATTTTATTTATTTATTTATTTATTTATTTATTTATTATTATTATTATTATTATTATTATTATTATTATTATTATTTATGTTTTCACAGCTTTCTGGTACACGTTTGAGGAGTCATACAGATATTTCTAACAAAGCATAATTTCCGTAGTACATTACTTTTAACAAAAATATATTTATTTTAAGAACTAATTTGAAGGTAAACATTTTTACAAATATAAATTTAAACACTTAGTTTATAAATTAAAAAGTATATAATTCTTTAACACAAATTTATTTAGGAACCCATAAATTTTCTGACTACAGAACACGTGCTCAGGATCACAGCTTTCTGTAGATTGATGATAATGTTCGTCTCGATCTCCAGTTTTTTCAGAGAGTGCTTCAGGACGGTAGGTATCACACCTGTTGCTGAGAGGACGATCGGCACAATCTCCACCTCCAATACATGCCACTGCTCCTTTATAACTTGTGTAAGTTCCCTGTACTTTTGAGTTTTCTTTTTGTGTTGTGTCGAGGTTGCTGGTATCTACAACTGCTATGTCTATCTGCCATACTTTTCTTTTAGATTTATCCCAGAGTATTACATCCGGCCTGTTATGACGAACTGTTCTGTCGGTCAATACGCTTCGATCCCAGTATAATTTATAGATGTTATTCTCGATAACATTTTGTGGATGGTACTTGTAGTAGGGTGTATCAAATTCACTTGCAGTTCCACATTTCCTTGCAAGTTTGGCGTGGATGATTCGTGCTACCATATCGTGCCTCTGTTTATAATCAGTTGGGGCCAGTATACTGCAACCCGTAGTAATGTGCTGGATCGTTTCTTGGCCTACACCACAAGCCCGGCAGACATCAGAAGGCACTTTGGGGTCTTTAATAATGTGCTTGAGATAATTTCATGTTGCAATTACCTGGTCCTGGATTGCTATCAAGAATCCTTCAGTCTCGGAGTCGAGACATCCTATTTTAAGCCACTTGTACGACAAGCAGGCGTCGACATTTGATTTGGCTATTTCTGTAGGATATCTACCATGGAGCGCTTTTTGTTTCCATTCTTCTAAGAGCTCGGCTTGTGTTGGTTGTTCGTGTAATACATTTTTTTGTTTAAGGTTGAATGTTGTATAATTCTCGTCTACTTGCTGTATCACTCTGTATAGCTGAGATGACAAGGCTTTTTCATTGAAATACTCTCTCATGTCCGTTATCAGTTTTGCATGGAGATTACCAATATTTAAGATGCCCCTACCCCCTAATTTCCTTGGTAGTGTTATTCTTCGGATAGAACTTTTTGGATGGTGATATTTGAAACGAGTCATTTGGACCCTGATAATCCTCTCCAGTGAATCCAAATCAGTTCTGGTCCATTTTATAATGCCTAATGAGTAAGTAATCACAGGATTGGCATATGTATTAATTGCTGTTGTAAGATAACGAGAGTTGAGGGAGGTCTTGAGTATGGTATTCAATCTGTTGGTAAACTCTGTTTTTAACTTCTCTTTTATCTGACTGTGTATAATCATTTTATTTTGTTGTATCCCCAGATACTTGTCAAACTCATTTATTCCCAATGCAGTGATGATCTCTCTTGATGCAGTCTCATGCTCTGTGCTGTCTTTGAATTTTCCCCTTAGAATACTTTGTATTTTGCATTTTTCTATGCCAAACTGCATGCCTATATCACTAGAGAATCTTTCAGTGATATATATTAGCTTCTTCAGACTGTGTAGTGAGCCAGAGTATAGTTTTATATCATTCATGTATGCCAGATGAGTGATCACACACTTCTCTTGACCTTTCAGTTCAAATCCCAGTTTGGTGTTGCCCAATAAATATGACAGGGGGTTAAAGGCCAGGTAGAACCAAAACGGACTGAGGCTATCTCCTTGAAATATTCCCCGCTTAATCTTCAAAATCTTTGAGACTACTTTCTCGTTCCCTGAATGCATGTGTATTCTCGTACACCAGTAGTTCATTACAGACTTGAGGAATTCCACAATCATAGGGTTTATACCATATATTCTAAGGACATGGATGAACCAATCGTGAGGGACCATGTCGAATGCTTTTATATAATCAATAAAACAAGTATACAGTTTACGCTTTTTTCCACATGCCTGAGACATGATAACACTGTCTATTATTAACTGCTCTCTATTTCCCAATGAGCCCTTGCAGCTGCCTTTTTGGGTCTTCGATATGATGTTATTTTGTGTACAATGTTGTTCGATGATCGTATGTAGACAGCCAGTCATAATCTTGTATAATGCATTAAGGCATGTGATTGGTCGGTAATTACCTGGGTGTGTAGTGTCATTTGTTTTTGGTTTTAAATATGCAACACTTTCACTCAAGATGTCAGGAGTTTCTTCCGGATTTTTCAGGTAATGATTCACAAGTGTCAAGATCTTTTCATGGAGACATGTGAATCTCTTGGACCAGATGTTATGAAGCCCATCGGGACCAGGACATTTCCAGTTAGCCAGCTTACGAATAGTAGCCCGTAAGATATCCATCGAAATTTCACTGCTTTCCATGTGTCTGATAGTAGCAGTAGGGTTCGTAACATCACTCATCCATGATGTGTTGTCTTGAAAGTGGCCTTCTGATGACCATATTCTCCCCCAGAATTCTTCTACAGCTGACTTCCCTGGCAGCTCAATGCTTTGAATTTCTCCGTTCAATATCCTATAAAACTATTAAAAGTTTGGTTATCATTTTTCCGCTTTAAACTCTTATTATAGCGTCTCAATCTTTGGCTGTATAGGATAAGTTTTTGTTTCAAAGTATCTATATATTCTAGGATATACTCATTTTCAGGAATGTACGCTGTGTTTGCGATGCATTCTCATAATTTTTTATGCTTTTCTCTTCATCTTGTTGCCTTTATTTCCCCTCAGATAGGCTTCCAGAATCGCTATATCTGATCTGAGCCGCTTTATTCTCCTCTCCAGTCTTATCTTCCAGGGTGGTTCATGCAGTTGTCGGTGCGCTTGTTCTCGACTTTCTCAATAATTTTCCCATTTGCCTTTACAATTGCCATTGCCATGCAATAAATGGTTGAATCAATTTGACCGTGTGTTCTTTACTCGTTCCATTTCAGTGAGGAGTGTATTTTCATTTGACAATTTTATAAATTGTGCCAATTTCTTGGAACCGTGTTGTCTTGGTATTCTTGGTCTTGTTTGATATGCAAATCCCTAATATTCTGCTTTTGTTGTCTGATATTGCTGGTGGAGTTGTTCAAGCAGTGGAATTTCAATAGAATCTTCAGAGTGTTGGTGTTCATTTGGGCAAGCATCTACTTGCTGGATTATCGCGTCCGGTTCAGATATTTGAGGCATTAATTCTACAACGGACTCTATTATTATTATTATTATTATTATTATTATTATTATTATTATTATTATTATTATTATTATTTATTATTATTATTTATATTTCATATTTCAAAATTTCACGCTCTTCCGTAGTTTTCAAGTATAACTCAAGGACAGAACGTCAACACATATGGTGAGACAGATGGTGAGAAGTTCGTCCTCCAATGCACTCAGGTTCCGCTTCAATGATTTAGGGAGAGAACATTGCGCACAATGTTGGTGGTTGCCAGCAACACGGCCTTCTGCATGGTTCTGAGGTGCCACTCATTTAGATGGAGTTTTTCTTTCACAATCCTCCAATCTTCAACCACAAGCCTATTAGTTGAAATAACTACGGGTACAATATCTACCTCTATTAGTGTGTACAAGTTTTTCAGTTCAATTGAGAGTGGCTGATATTTTCTTTTCTTTTCTGCAATAGTTATCGGCAGATTATGATCTAGTGGAACTGCGATATCTATTATTATTGCCCTACGAGTAGTTTTGTCGAATACGACAATATCAGGCTTATTTGCTTCCACTGTTTTATCTGTAACAATGGGAGTATCCCACAAGATTTTTGTTCTCTCATTAGACAAAACTTGTTCTGGTAGATATTTGTAGTAAGGCAGGGTTTCCTTTATCAGGTCCGATCTTTTGGCAAGAGCTTGGTGGATGATTTTGGCTACATTATTGTGACGTTTTAAATAATCTGTTTGTGCCAACTGAGAGTATCCACTGCAGATATGTTGGATAGATTCGGTGGCCTTCTTACACAGGCGACACTTGTCACTGATGTTCTCTTTCATAATATATCGCCTATAGGTATTAGTGGCTACTACCTGATCTTGAATGGCCAGTACAAATTCTTCCGTCTCGCCAAAAGCCCAGCGGTTCTCAACCATTCAGTCGATCTCTTCACATCTATGGAGTTACTTTGAAGAGCAGTAGCAAACCTGCCATGGAGTTCCTTTGATCTCCACTGCTCAATTCGGTCCACAGGTTTCGGAACTCTTGGATTGTGATCTTCCTGGTGCAGCTTCAGAGGTGTATAGCCGTGATCTTGTGCACAAATGGCCGTCATGGATTCGTTGTTGATGAAATAATTTCTGAGCTGTTTTTCTTGCTGGCGGCACATAACTTCAAGACTTAACAGTCCACGGTCCCCATGATGTCTTGAAAGATACAGCCTTTCGGTGGAACTTCGAGGATGATGCATCCGATATTTTGATAGAAGTGTTCTGACTTTTCTATCGAAAGCTTGCAAAGATGTCTCAGACCACTTGACAACTCCAAATGTATGTGATGTGGCTGAAAGAGCCCAGGTGTTAATTCCTGTAAATTTGTTTCTCGAATTAATACAGGACTTGCAGATTTTCGTCACACGAGAGAGAACCTTTCTTTCCATTTGTTTTCTTATTTTTTCATCTGCAGTTCCTAGGAGATGCTGGAGGCCCAGATACTTATATTCATTGCCATTGAAGAGTTCTTGAATTCTCAAATCTTCCATCAAATGAGGTTCATTCTCTGTATTCTGGACGCGACCTCTCTTCACGTGAACAACTGCGCACTTCTCCAAACCAAGATCCATACAAACAGCTGTTGAAGCTTTCTACTAGTGTGAGCATGCTGCGAAGTTGTTCTGACTAGCATAGAGCTTGAGATCATCCATATATAATTAGTGGGAAATGATCTTCTTGGGGTTCTTCAAAGCATACCCATAGCCGGAAGCATTCAACATCCTACTCAAAGGGTTCAATGCTAGGCAAAACCAGAGCGGACTTAGGCTATCTCCTTGAAAAATGCCTCTACAAATTTTTAAAGTATCTGTCTGGTAACTGAATTTCCCTCGCATTACAAGCAGTGTTGTTCGCCAGCTGTTCATACACGTTGTAAGAAATGTAATGATAGAGGGATGAAACTTGTAGAGTTGAAGGGTTCACTGCAACCAAGAATGCGGAATAGAATCGAATGCCTTTCGGAAATCAATCCAGCCCACTGACAAATTATGCGCTTTCTTTTTTACATGCTTGGATACAATATTATCTATTATTTGCATCCTCGAGATCCTTTCTTACCAACCTGTTCTGGCAAAAGCAGCTCATTTTATTTCATATGCTCGTCGAGTTTGGTGGCAATAATGGAGGTTGATTGATTTTTTTTCAAGTTTTCGGGCGCGTCAACAGCTTCGGTCATTAGTCCCGTTAGTGTAGTGCATGTTTTTCTCTCGGAAGATGGCGGTGATCTTCCCCCCTCTGAATGGTGAGAACTGGCGCCGACCTACCATCGGCTAGTGAGGTTTCACCCTAACCAGAACTCTCCCACCAGCGGGGCACCACCCCAGCCGGGACAAGCTCCAAACTCCCGACCGGTCTCCCGGAATATGTGATAGTGTGGTGCATGTTAGAGTAAGTGTGTGTGTAAGGGGAGAGGATAGGGCAAGGAAGAGGAAGGACAGATCGCGCGCGGTCTGTGGCCCGTTTGGTAGGGTACTGCTCCGGCATTCGCCTGGTGTTGATCGGAGAAACCACGGAAAACTACCGATCAGAGCAGCCGGCCGCTAGAATTCTCCTCAAGACAGCGACTGAATTCGACCTAGCTGAAAAGTTAGTGTCGAAAATCCTGCCGCCGTCAGGCCTCGAACCTAGGACCTCGCGGTCAGAGGCGCTGCAGTGACATCAGTTGATGCACTGAGCTACCGCTATCGGTAATAATGGAGGTGAGAACTTTTGTCGTGATGTCATGATGGGAGGGAGTGAGTATCGGGAGAAAGATGAACTCGGTGTTGGTATGTACAAAATGGTTTATTGTACGTTCCTATGCAAGTACGTTTAAGAGTACGTTAACAGAGGCTACGCAGCCCAGCACTCAGTCGGTCGTTGCCATGAGGAGGGTGGGGGAAGGGTGGCAGGTAGCGGCGGCAAATCCAGCGGCCTCAAGGCGGCGGCGGCGTATGCGGCGGAGAAGGCGGCGGCCACAAGGCGACGGCGCAGGCGGCGGCGAAGGCAGATAGGCTGGCGATGGGTCGCTCGGTTCGGCACGGCGTCGATTCCCGACTCGGTCAAACCCGAAGGCAACCGTAGAGCGGGACGCCGGCGATCACTACCGCACTCACGAAGAGCGGGAAACGAGCGACCACTTCTTTTTTTCAATTTTCCCCTCGCCAATAACGTTGGCGAGGCGGGAATTTATTCAAGGTTAATTGGATACATAAGCTCCAGCTGTAAAGCTTTTGGAGCGGAGGTGAGGGCTTGTATCTTAAATAAACTAAACTTATATCTAACTTAAAACTATGACATGGCCACTTTGGGCAGCGAGTTTTAATACAATAAATAGTTAATCAATTAGTTTTCATTGTTAGTTCTTTATATTGTTCTTATTCATCTTCTTTTTAATTTTGCATTCACTCACTCATTCATACTTAAATTTATATGTACAAACACATCCGCTCACTCACTCATACCACACAGCACTGCATTTCACTTTGTACACTATATACACTTTATTTTCGCCACGGCGCCGACTTTACTCAGGCGTCCGTGGCGCCGCGACGTTTTCAGGGCGCGACCACTTCTTAGGCCGGGCCCGGTCTTATATACCGCCGGGCCAGTCCATCCCCGGCGTCAGCGGGGGTGGCGTTGCCTTTGTTGGTGGGCACCTACAGGGGTGCGGGGGGGGAACGGTCGGCCTGGACATCTGGTCGCCAGACCAGCGCGGCCCGAGCGGAGGGCGGGCGGTGAGGGGCGCAAGACGGCGTCGCCTCACCACACTTTATAAATTGTGGGTAAACATGTAATGTGGGTAAACAAGGTCTATAATTCTCGGGGCAAGACGCATTTCCTCCTTTCGGTAACATAAATGTCACACCCATGGTACAAAATTCGGGCAGCACAGATGTTCCTTGCAAAATATTTTGAAATTGACTCGCCAATATATCATGAGTGCATGTCAGATATTTCCACCAAAAATAATGGATTCCATCTACTCCTGGAGCTTTCCAATTGTGAGTTCTCTTTATAGATCTTTTTACATCCTCTGTTGAAATCACAACTCTATTCATTTCTGGGATATTATGGCACGCTTCTTCTTCCTGTCGTATCCAGTATGCTTCATCAAAATGTTGCTTTGGAGTGGACCAAATCTGAGACCAGAAGTCCGTCATGGCAGAAGCACTTGGGGGGTTTATGTCATTGTCGTTGGTATCTCTCGACTCTAGATATCTATTAAAGCCTTTTTGGTTGTTAGAGAAGAGGGAATTTTCTTTCTTGCGTCGCACTGCTTCATAATACCTTCTTATTCTCGCCCCTAGAGCTGCTATTCTTTGTCTTAATCTTTCATCTTCAACCTTGAGTTTACTTTCCAGGTCTTTATGTGTTCTTTTTATCCCCAGTCTTCTGAGAATTGAGCGAATAGTTGCGCGAACCATCTTTGAAATTCTTCCTTTGTCTCTGAAATGCTCAGCAATATGCGAGATATCTCGCCTAGCTTGGGCAATTTGATTTTCAATTTTCTTTAACCATGCCGGTGGATTTTGTCTTTCATAAGGTTTCTTAGAAAAAGAAGTGCCATTTCCCACCCGTACTTTGTAACCTAGGAGTTGACAGGTAGCAATTCCAACGCAATTATTATTATTATTATTATTATTATTATTATTATTATTATTATTATTATTATTATTATTATTATTATTATTATTATTATTATTATTATTATTATTATTATTATTATTATTATTATTATTATTATATTATTATTATTATTATTATTATTATTATTATTATTATTATTATTATTATTATTATTATTATTATTATTAT
The DNA here is from genome assembly GCA_011170035.1 of Teleogryllus occipitalis. Classification (NCBI taxonomy): domain Eukaryota; kingdom Metazoa; phylum Arthropoda; class Insecta; order Orthoptera; family Gryllidae; genus Teleogryllus; species Teleogryllus occipitalis. The sequence goes on from BLKR01010203.1 coordinate 62,236, forward strand.
TATTATTATTATCATCATTATTATCATCATTATTATCATTATTATTATCATTATTATTATCATTATTATTATCATTATTATTATCATTATTATTATCATTATTATTATTATTATTATTATTATTATTATTATTATTATTATTATTATCTTCCTTTCTCACGGTGAATGATCTTGGGTTCCGGTAGTAAACGAAAATCCACACCAGGTTGCACCCAGCTTCCTAAGGTGTAGATTCGGTGATCTATTTGGTTCTACAACACCTTGCGCAAAATGTGCGCCGTACCATAGAGTACGATATCCTGGATTTCATAGTGCTTACTGCAGCCTGGGATCTTAGTCAAGTGCTTCGTAAGATCTTTAGGAATTGCGCCCAGAGCACCTATTATTACTGGCACAATCTCTGTTCTTACATTCCACATTCGATTGACCTCGATTGCAAGATCTTTATACTTTAGAAATTTTTCAGCAGCCTTTGCTGTTACATTTCCATCACATGGAATAGATACATCAATGAGAAGACATGTTTTCTCCGCCTTACTGCGTATCACTATATCTGGTTTGTTAGCCATTATAGTGTGATCGGTGTGAATCTGTTGATCATACAATATGGTGTTATGCCCAGCTGTTGTTACTGGTTTAGGTGTGTGGTTATTATTATTATTATTATTATTATTATTATTATTATTATTATTATTATTATTATTATTATTATTATTATTATTATTTTTATTTTTATTACTTTTGTTTTTAAGATTCAAAATATTTACATTGATTATTGGTGGTTACATTCATCTTAAGTTTATTGAACTGTTTTTGCTGATTAGAATATTGTAATTAATGTTGATATTTTTAATTTCAATTGTGTTGATCAATAATGTAACTAAAGAGATTGTCCCCAAAAATAATGAGATTATTTTAAATAAAAATGAATATGTGTGTTGCTTGTATGGAGAATTATTTAACAAGTAGGTTACTTCAATTCAGTTATTTTGGGCATTATTAAAAAATATGGCAGAGGCGTTAAAAATTAATTTAATATTTTTATTACTTTGTAGTGTGTAACCTTTGAAACACACTGTGTCTTTCATAAGTCTCTATTCCATTTCCAATGATTATTTGTGCCTAATTGACTTTATCAGGACTCATAACAGACTTCAATTGTTTAGATTGAACACATCAAGTCAAATTAGATGAACAACGTTGTTTACAAAAATCATTTATATTCTTTCGACACAATAATAACAAAATTAATTACACTACATATTTAATATAGAAAAAGGCTCTAAGTATTTGGAACAAGGGATACCAGATTGTATAAAATTGAACATTTTAAAGCAGTAATGTAAAGCTAAAAATATTTTCTCAGAAATAATATGATTTGTCTATAGCATACATTTATGTTATAGGGAACTTATAAAAATCATTCAAGATTTGATATCAGGAATCAAAGAGCAAAGGATCAAAAAATGTTCCAAACTGAATTTTTCCCTTATGTAAAAATTAAATACATAGACCTGTGAAAAAAAAGAAAAAAAAAGAAAAGAAAAAGGAAAAAGACCAAATGGATTAGCACTTTAAAACAAGCTGGTGGTAATAAGAATAACCAATGACAACACTTGTGTTACAAATAATTTTGTCACCACTAATGAACAATTAATCGAATTAACTAATATTTAAAAACTGTTGTAAGCCCTGATGAGGTTAATAAACTGATAATATTTCACAATTTAACCTGACACAAAAAACTAATAACTTGATGTTTAACTTACTACCAAGAAATCAACCCAGCTTTGACATGGTGAACAAATAAACCACCCTGTGGTAGTAGACATTAGGATTATTGTGATAATTAAGTGATCAGAATTCAAATTTATTATTAACTTATTTTACAAATCATTAATTATAATACAAGAATTTATACAATTTAATCATTTAAATCAGTGTTTCCCAATGGGGTTAGTATCTATCCCCTGGAGGTTGATGAAATGTTAGAGACAGTTAATAGTGATCAAGAGATTCACTGGGGGTCTACAGCTGAATATGCTCTGGCTGGTAATTTAATCAAAATTCTATTTATTACAAAATTCTTGTTTAATTGTTCTTATGTAAAGGTTTGAAACATTACTAGTTTATATTTCCAAAAACTGATAATTCTGACAGTACTCAAAATAATAAAACGTAAATCTAATACACCATTATTTCAAAATTTTTGTTGATATTTTTTGTCCGTTTGTTATCAAGTCATTTATGCACAATTATTTATGTTATAACCACTTTGAATGTTGTATTTTACAGAAAAAGGCAAAGAGGTTAATGAAGAAAATCATTGTTTTAAAATGGTTCAATGCAAGAAAAAGGTTGTGAATACCCAATTTATAAAAGGCATTATTCAATAATACTTGTTTTACTATCCTGTCTCCCATCTCGATCAGGTTACTATCCCATACAGGTGTTTTACTATCCCATCCCGATCAGGTTTTTGTCCAGTTTCCCTGATCCATTGAGCAAATGCTGAGATGGCCCCTTGATTTGCTTCTGGATGTAAATGTAGCTTCACTATGCGCATGTTTTGTTGAACTTTCCTTGCTTGTAGTGGTAGTAGAGCTTAGGGTGAGTTTCTATTTTGTTAACAATACAGAAAAATCAAGTCTGTTCGTTTCTTTACCGTTAAAAATAAGTTTTCTATAATTTGGCAACGAAAATATCTAGTTTTTGAAATGTTAATCTCTCGCTTTTTAAATTTGTTGTTGTTGTTATTATTATTATTATTATTATTATTATTATTATTATTATTATTATTATTATTATTATTATTATTATTATTATTATTATTATTATTATTAATATTATTATCATCATCATCATTATCATTATTATTCTTATTATTATTAATCTTTCAACTATTAATAGTTTAATTGTTGGGAAGGGATTCTGAAACTCAAGAAAGCGTGCGCAGATGATTTTCTCCCCCATACGTCACATACAGTTTTTGACTAAATAAATAGAAAAAAAAAATACTATCAGACCTAGGTAAGTGAAAGTGCATGCTTAAATA